>JABWIB010002350.1:9434-26577 GCA_016617825.1 Platyplectrum ornatum | reverse complement strand
CAGAGTAACAATGTCAATTCAAGCCATTATGTCCTAGCACTATAGCTACACTCTGATTTATATAGGCAAACCCTCCATGTCCCCTCTCTATTACTGCACCAAAAGATTTTATGGTTTCATTTTTAATTAAAGCAATAGAATAAAGAATGGGGGGGGGAGTAGTTTATATGACAAAGAACACATTACAGCAATACAAAGGGGAGTAGGTGGATTTCTCTTCATTACATATACATGCCTGCCAGTGAAACCATTAATGAAGGAAGGAGAGAAGGAATACGAGACACTTCTAGTTTCCATATCACCATTGGACCTTACTTTACAGACTGAGGGGTTTTCCAGTGATAATGCTCTGATCAAGATAGGACTCAGAACACGGCAGTTATATGGGAATATATGCAACAATGCTATTGGGGTGCAGGAGTTGGAGTAATACTGTGTGTACACTTGAATGTGGTTGCAAAATGACATGCAANTATCATATGATTGTTATCTCCTCAGAAACCAGACTGTCTGAATCTAAACAGNCATGTCAACTACTGGAGGATTTTTTGACCTTACAAGCAGAGTCTAATCTTGTGCTACAAGTATTATANATGGAGCAATAAGATGGGATGTCTACTGGCGACAACTGCAAAACCACAGTCTTGGAAATGCTTTATTACGACATTTAATCATCTCCTCTCTAGTAAGCCTATCTCCTCCAAGTCGTTTAATTANATTTTTCAGCAAAAGTTGAGAGGCTTCCAAATGAACTTTTGATTTCCAATATCCTGATGGATTCACGGTATCTAGTACAAAACCTTAATACCACATATAACCTCCACTGTGCTGGAACTGTATTGACTGTATCAATCTGGCTTATTGGAGATAATAAACTTAAAGTTTGAAATTTGCTTGTTATATTATGGACTATGACATCTAACTTCTTCATGAAAGATCCCATGGCAACATACAAAAATGAAGTGCTTTCAGATTGATAGGGTTTTTTAAACACCTGCT
This sequence comes from Platyplectrum ornatum, assembly GCA_016617825.1. Taxonomy (NCBI): domain Eukaryota; kingdom Metazoa; phylum Chordata; class Amphibia; order Anura; family Limnodynastidae; genus Platyplectrum; species Platyplectrum ornatum. The sequence goes on along the minus strand of JABWIB010002350.1, from coordinate 25,578 downwards.
TTTTGTCAACAACACATGCACAAGCGTCCATACCCAGGANTTTTTTTACCAACCCTGCACAAGCGTCCATTCCCAGGATGGATCTGGATCAAGAGTTCAGACAGGATCAATTTATTAACTAAAACAAGTGGTAGACATGAATGGTATATTCCAATGTGTTATTTTCACAAAGACAAATGACAATATTTATGCTATTAGTTGTTCCTCACAGTTCCTCATGACTTACTCAAGAGTGGGCAAAACCATGTTGAATTGCAGGGCAGTTAAATTTCATTAGTTGCAATTAGAATTACAGGTGAGAGATGGTGTTTCCTACCCCAAGTGTAATAACAGTGTAACAGTAACGCTGGTCAGTATCTGTGTGCAACATGCAAAAATAAAGCATTTTCCCTGCATGCAAACACTGACATTAATTTTACCTCCCCTGCAATTCAACATGGTTTTACCCACTCTTGAGTAAATTGTGAGTACGTCAATAGCGCCTAAAGTTTGAATCTGGTCCAATGTCTGACATGCTGATCTGCACATGTAAATGTTGTTCTTTACAGGAGATGAGGTATAATAAGTGAAAACAGTAGATTGGCGTCATCAGCCCAAGTATCTGTCATTAAGACTGTCATTATAAAAACCACACCATCATCCTGTTGCATAAACTCCTGCTAAGGGTGTAAGAAAAATATCATTGTCCCGGTCCACCCTTTCCTATTTGTCATCTGTTGTGAAGAGTCTGATATGTGTTCCGGAGATTAGACCATTANATGCAGTCAGTAGAACACAAAGACACAGAACACAATCATACACCCCCTACATTGCAAATTNTATTCGTGCTGAATGTTACACATANCTGCAAATGTACATACATGGATTGTGTGTGTGATAACATGGAGCATCTGCAAAGGTGCAATATTTTGTATATTCTCATTCTCATACCATCAATAACAATATGGGCCATCAATTAGGTACAATAATGATGCTGTATTGGGATCCACTAGAGGCTCAGAATTATTAGTCCACAAAATGGGTGCCTACTTGTTCTATACTATTTGAATATTCTAGTGGCTAGAATGCCCACTTTATTTTATNGAAATTGTCCATTGATATCAAATAAAACAAGAACCATGTGCATTACGAAGCAAGAATACAAAATGCTTAGCAGTTGTGGTTCTTGAATTATAATAATAAAAGTCAATATCTCCTTGGTGAGGACGACATCCAAGAATACTGTAGTGCAAGTAGGGGCCTAGGGGCTGTGACTGCCATGTTGCTTACGTTTNCCAATAAAGATTATTTTTAGGTGCAGTATAAGAAATGTGTATGTATGAGGAACCAGAACTCCGGGCACAGGGAATCTCTAGTAAGTGCGCAGTGACCAATAAGACAGAGTTCCAAAAAGGGATAAGACCAGGACAATCNCATCAAATATGGATGAAGTTACCTTTGGCTATTCACATCTCCAGCATGTATTTGGTGCTGTAGAAAACAAATTTATGAAGCCTAGCAGGCACCAGGTACAATCNGGCTAGCAGTTTATACTATGTTTCGAGTACCAAGACAATATAGGAGGAAGAATGGATGTTCTGGAATACTTTGACCAATCTGAGTCCATGAACAGCGTTGGTAATTCTATATTCCAAGCCATCACAAAGGAAAAGTCTACGTTTTAGGTGCCTTTAATCAGCAGGAGAAACACATGCACAAGGGAGTCCTCAGTGGTGCAGAGGAGTTNAAATCTGGTCAGTGGTCTCCAGAACTTTACAGACTTGGCCATAGAGTTAATATATTGATGCAATTGGAGGTAGCTCAAATTACCAAGAACATTCACTTGTTATTTCAGAGGGTGTTGGATGTGTCATTCATCTAATGTCTAGACATGTTGCAGAGTGATCAGGTAGAGTGATCAGGTAGCATTGATGTGTGGGCATGTGTACAACAAAAACGTGTCTGCAGTAAGTTTGCATATGAAATGGGTCTCTGTAGAGGCCATATGTTTTTAAGTTACATATTTTAATGTTTAATATAGGTATTATGACTGCTGGGGTTAGTATAAAGAGGCTTCAACTTGTTGTAGCATAGGATTGTTCGCGTGTACTACTCTGATTAAACGTTGACATTAATGATATCATGAACCGTGTCACTTTACTTCTCCACTTTTCCAGCATTCCAATCACTAATCTTTCTGGCTAGTGTACAGACACATCTGACTCCACTTGGACTTTCAGTAGCTGAAGAGCATATGAAATTCCAGCTGCATGTTTTCCTAATTAATTGGAAAGTAGTTATAAAACCAAGACTTGTGACATGTGGCTTGTGTGAGCCTGTTCCAGATTTTTCCTGTAATATGCAGTACTGGTTAGGGGAGCGCATGTGTCTACCACAGCCACCTGTAACAGATTATGGAGTTTAGCAGCTAGCCAACAATGGCTTATATTTCTGGGACCTGTCTCTTAATAAAGTTCTATGCAACACATCATTTGTCACCAAACCAGACATATTGTACAGGTTATTAGACAATGAAATCTATAACCCGTCAGCAACAGTCAATGGTCAGCTTGATTGCTAGTATTTGGATCTCTATTGTCCCCTAGATCCTCAAACTAAACTACTGGAAAAGATGCTGCTGTCTCCTGTTCGACATATGTCTGTAGGCTTTTAATAATGGAGGAGGGCCACAGATGTACAGCCCCTCATTTAATATGGCAAGCTTAGAAAATCTGTGGCTCTCCAGATGAAATACAACTCATAAAAAGCATCTGTTATGTGAAATACTAGTCTGAAATATAAGGAAAGGAAATAAGTTTCATATAAAGTAAAATGATTTCCATTAACACCATCTAACTCTACAGCGCTATTCCTCTGACACACCTTCAATTTAATTTCATAACTGNAGTGTATTACATGGGTATTTTACAGTGTGTTATACAGAAAATCATTTGAAACTACTGTTTTTAATATTTTTACATTCTTTTAGAGATATAAACTANACTACACACCAATCATTTTATATAATACCTAATTATGTTAAAACAACATTAAAATTGGCAAAAAACTATGTGTATTATAGTAATCATGCATCGTGTTGGAGGACTTGGCTTCTTATCAACAAAGGTCTGGATGACCACTTCTGATTTGCCCCTTGTAAAGTATTCTGTATAATTCCCATTATTGCCATTTTCTATGAGTTTGGTAGTAAAAGAATGGAGTTGGTCAATGTCAGCTCACCCCTCTATAGTTTCAAATCTTTTCAGATGGTCAGTATTAAGAATTAAGATGTTGGATTTTTAATGTGCTGCTGGAGGTATGCATAGATCACTGAGCCTGGACTGCAACAGAAAAAGGTTGTGTTAGAAGCAAGTGGAGATATTAGAGAAAGGGGGTTACAGTAGACAATTCCAACTTAAAAAACAAAATATATAAAGATGAGGACAAGGATAAACAGTTCCACACTGTCGTCTCATCTATGCTAAACCAGGAAGCTCACAGAAGATTGGCCAAGCAGGAAGAGGTGAGCAGGGAGCATCTTGGGACCATTAGAGCCATCTTGAGATATAGGAAGCATGCCAGGGCTGTAGTTCCCAATAGTTATTTACTTGCACTCTACCCTAAAGCTAAAAATGAATTATTTCAGGTCTCTTAATTCTATCATCATCTTTCAAGAGAATATATTAAAAGTGAGTTCTTATCCTTGGCTGGGATTAGTATGTCTACGGCTGCAGTTGAGGTTGTACTGCAGGAAGTTTGAAGTATAACTTGTGAGAGTGCGTAAAGCACTTGTCTCTTGTTTATACACGTGCCTTTTAAAGNAGGTAATTCTATATTTTGCTGCTTGCTGTATTTAAACCATTAGTAACCCTTTTCCATGTTTTGCTATAACTTTGTTTTTGTCAGCTCTTATACCCCACTCTCCTCATTTCACTCATATTCATCCTTTCCCTGCTCTCTCATCTCCTGGAATAGTGACATACATCTTGGCAGTGGCAGAAATTCTGTGTTTGGTGGTCAGANTCTTCCTTTTAATCTCTGCTTATTTTCTGGCCGAGACACAAACACCTGCACTGCCTGACTGGCCGCTCATTTCCTTGTTTTTCTGTGCCNTCGCCTGGCTCGTAGGTTGCGTTTACAGTTAGCATTTTTCTCTTGTGTAATGACACAGTTATAGTTATTACAATAAAAATGGTTTTACATTCATCTCTGTTTTTATATCCATCTTGGGGGACTCATAAAATAGAAAGATGTAGCTAATCGCAGCTGTTGACCAGTGTTTTTTTCCTGTTCTTGCTAACAAGATGTGTGATCCATGTAAAATGAAGAGGCTGCAGAGCAGTGGCAAACGCTGGACAGCAACTAGCTTGCTTTATATTGCTGTGTCACAATATTATGAATAGAAGTAACCAGGAATGTACAAGCTGATAGATTTCAGAGATGACATGTATATGCTATTGTTACTATANGTACACAGTTCAGTGACAGCACATATACTTATTGTAGCTAAACTAATGCTTTCTTACATCTGTCTAAGATAATAGGAAAAACTGGTGAATTGCATAAAAAAGTGCAAAAGGAATTCTGAGGACAGCTTCCCTTCCACCATTACTCAGCTTTGGCTTCAAATGGCTCCAGTGTCATTCTATGTGCTGGGTATTAGCACCGGTAACAGGGTCCACAAATCTTTTTTTGATTGTTTACATTGTGTAATTTTGAGGCGAAACTGGAATATTTGCGTATGCTCACCATTTAAAAGAAATAATGACTGAACCAGCAGCAACATTTGGTTGTATAACTGGACACAATGTAACTTCATTCCTNAGCAGTCTGTGAAAGCACCGCATTTAATGGTACCATCAGGGCCGAATTAACAGCCACATGGGCCTGGGGCTGAAAATGTTGAAAGGCCCANTNGAGTGACCAGTGATGTGTGGGTGTGACCATTGTTGTATATGGTGGNCAACTACACTGGTTGCCACTTAATCACCCTGTGCCCTCCTTCATTACACTGATATCATTACCTTCATTTCATTTATGGCGACTCCTTTCATCCAAAAATACATAAAAGCCAATATTTTCTGCATCCCAGTGTGCTTTGTCAAGTATTAAGTGTTAAAGAAGCTAAAGCATGTTGGGATTCNGGAGGAATGGACCATAAGCTANAGGTGAGCTCACATCTTACATCTTCCTGCCTGGAGACAGCTTTCCTTATTATCCACTTACTACATACTGTCAGTGGAGGCACTGCCACTTTAGAGTCACACATACATCAATAGTCCGGGCTGTGAATAACATTCCGGGTGTGTTAAATCATTTAATTCTGGGATTCCCATCAGAAGCACAAAGTCTAAAAACAATTAAAATTGATAATAACCCCCCCCCATCCCCACTGCAGTTTGTATCTGGCATTTTACAACTGTGTCTGTCATCACTTAAAATCGGTTAGTAACAATACTGTGAATGGAAATATACTGTGTAACAAAACTAATTCTAATTATTACAAAAGAGGTAGAAACTAGAAAACCTGAAGAAAATTTTCAGTAAACATGCAGATAGAGTATTCTGAGGGTGCAAAAGATAAAGAAGTAAACCAAGATCAGAGGGAATATTTAGGAGGTGATATGGCAGTGATTTTGGAAAGTGGGGATGTTGCCCATAGCAACCAATTAGACTCAAGCTCTCAGTTTCATTTTACACACTGGAGAATGTGAACTCAAATCCCCACTTTCCAATCTCACTGCTTAGTAAATTTAGGCCCAGTGCCTATATTTACTAAACTGCGGGAATTTAAAAAAATTGGAGATGTTGCTTATAGCAACCAATCAGATTCAAGCTCTCTGTTTCATTTTACATATAAGAGAATGTCAGCTAGAATATGATATGTTGCTATGGGCAACAACGCTTTCTATTCCAGCAGTTTATTAAATATAGGTCCTGGAGAAAAATGGGCTACAGAAACAAAGACAAAAACTAAACAACAAAAGAGAGCAGCTTATAGGTTATTAAAGAAAATCCAAGTTCCATAACCCGTAGGCATTGAGGGTCTTGGNTTTTTTTCATTTTTTTCAAATTTTGCCCAGATCGCTGAGTCAAAAGGGGTGGGACAGAGTATGGGCTGGGTATGGGCAGAGGCGGGTGATACTTATTGGTCCTGTTTTCAGGACCCCTATATGTTGGGGGTTATGCAGAAGATACGCATAAAGACCATATCGATAACCCCACAGTGGGATGCATCATAAGGACCAATGGTTGGGCAAGTAAGAGAACACTTGAGTTGAATAATGTGCCAAACAGAACATTAGGAAAGAGTATATGATAAACANCAATGAAGAGAGGAAAGCAGACATAAGCAGAGATCACTGTGTAATCACATGAAATAGGGTATAAGAGTCCTAAGCAGCCGGATACACAATACTGAGATCACAATATAAACGAGATGCTGAGAATAAAACCAGCACACGAGACAGAAACACAGAGATCACATGGTATTAGCAATAAATGGAGAAGTGCTGCAGGCTATATGGGAGATTAAGAAATGAAGATAAAAGCGGTTAGAGAGGAAGAAAAGGATCTCAGGCATAGAAGTACAACTGTACCGTAGGAACATCCAGCTGATAAGGAATTCTGCCCAGCCCTTGCAGGAAAGTGGAGGCATTTTTCCGCAAGTCAAGAAAGAAAAATAAACCTTTTTTTATTCTATTTCAGCACTCGGAAATATTACAACTAAAATAAAACAAAGCCAGGGAAAAACTGCTGAACTTTAAACATTTTTCAAGTACCATCAAATAGAGAAGCAAAACAAGGCAGGGCGAATAAATATTGTACTCCAAAGAGCAGAAGAACCAGATCCAGCTACACATCTGCCATAACAAACTGCAGGAAGAAACCATGAAACCTTAGCCCTAGACTGTTGTGAACTGTCAGGAACTATCTGCTGCCAGAGCCCTGCCGAGCACTGTGGGGCTTTTCACAGCATGCTGAGTAGTACAAGAGTCAGCTATGCCCAGACTCATGTTATTACCTGTGTAATATGCATACATACAGGTGCTTTGTCTTGATCAGTTCACAATCTGGATGTTTATCAGAATCATTGTCCATTTAAGGTGGTATATATATATTTCTATATATGGTTATAGATAAACTAATAAAACTGTGATTGTCAGTCTAGTGATGGTTATTGCAGCGGAGGCTGGCATATGATAGCAACAAGAGAATGACTGAAGAAATTAGTTACTAAGTGATATCTAGACAACACATATGAACTGTAAAATGAAATGATCTGGAGGAGACACATTCATAGTATTATACTGTATAGGATGTGTTTTTAGTTAGTTTTTGTTATTAAACTATTTAACACCATCCGTCTAATGTTGCGCTACACTAATGTTAAGCAAAGCACCTCATTTGCATTGTCACACATTTTATCAGTCACTTTACAATAAACCATCACTAAGACAGTCAATTAACCAATTTTTATATAGGATTTACACAGTATTTGGGACATAAATGATGAAAGGTTTTGTGCCTCAAAATTCAGATAACAGGTACAGCACAATCTATATGTGGATGTACCAAAATCATCACAACAATCCACAGCCACAAACATATGGTTTTAAAGTTTCTAAAATCCTGTAAACCACAAAGGAACGAGCTTCTCTTTAGTGTGGTGAGAGTCTCGTTTCACTAGAGGTGTAATTGACATGTAATACGGAGGACATTTAATAAAAGAAATTGAAGTAGAGATGCATAGGCCATTCATAATTATACTATATCATTGCATGTTGTATTAATTGTTAGCTACTATAACAGCTTACTTATTGTTAACTACTTTCATTCCGGTAGAAAAAAACAAAAACAGTATGAGCATATTTATTACATTCAATGAAGGAAATGACTAAATCATTATTGTTAGTTATGCCCCAATTTAGACAAGTATATATTTCACCAGTGTACAATAATCTCTTNTTAAATNAAATCATTCATGCATAGATGGGAGNGNTGGACTGACAANAGACAATTGGGACATCGCAAATGGCCTGCTTGTGAGCTGTGGAGGAGGAGAAAGAGATAATGGATGGAAATAAAGTGCAGTGCTATGTGGAGGAAGAATAGGCTATCCAAAACAGGTGAGCTTTGAAGACCTGTAGCATAGTGGGGAGCCTGACTGAAAACAATGTCATTCCAGTGCAGTGGTGCAGCACAAGAGAAGTCCTGATGAAGGGCATCAGATGTGGTGATCAGTTGGTGACCAANAAACAATGGTGGTTAGCTAAATGGAGAGGGCAAGATGGATTGTGGATAGGAAGAGATAGTTTTAAAGGGGAATATAAGGATTTATAAAAGCTCTGTAGCAGGAAGCCATTGGAGGGTTTGGCATAAAGGAGGTAAAGCCTGAGCAGAGGATGAGTCTCGAAGCTGCGTTGAGGATAGATTAAAGGGGTGAGAGGGGTAGTGGGAGACCAATGAGGAGGAGATGGCAGTAGACAAGGCATGATATAACAAGAGAGTGGATGAGGGTTTTGGTAGCATCAGTGGTAAAAAGGGTCTGATGTGTGTAATGTTGTGGAATGGGAACAAAGATGTGAAGGATAGGGAAGAATAGTCATGACAGAGAACTTAAGTTCGGTATGGAGGGACAGACCTCTTTTTGTTCCTTACAAAGGTGCATAATAGGACTATGGAGATAATGGTAGTTTATTAGGCATTTCACCTATAAGACATACCTGTCATGGAGTTTTCCGATGTACATAGCTGTTCTCTCAGCTTTTCAATGTCATCCGGATGTGTCTGTTCATATAACGTGCTCCCAAACCACTCTGATTGAGGCTGGTTTAGCACAGGAGTCACCGAGTCCGATACATAGATTACTCGCCCAGTCTCTGCGGCCACCACAAACAAGAATCCATCTGCAGCTTCNAGAATAAGATGCTTCAACTCCTGGGCAGGGGAAAACAGGAGAAGGGCCATAGTAGAGTTCTTTAATATAAACATAAATAAAAATCCTGAGAAAGTATTCTGGGGATTTTAGAATGTAAAAAATGTATAGACTCTTGTTAATATATATAAGGTTCTCAAATGTACCTCGGTGTACTATTATGGCATATAAATGAGGATATCTCATTAACAGCAATGTAAGGGAAAGCAATGACATTTGACATTTGTATATGTGTCAACCCTTCCACTAGTAAACTGGTTTTATATGCTAGACCCACAGTCAAGGGAAGTGTTTTATGCAGGTTAGAGGGAGTGTTNAATTGCATACATACTCTATCACTTTGCTTATCCACCAACATTCACTGTAATTAAATTACGTGGTGTTAACAGACGGTTTTAGCTGCTACAGAAGCCAGGTTATTATTCACTCTACACAATAGGCCTAGAGTGTGCATGTAGTTTGGATGGATTTTACAACAGCGGCACCTGTTCTGTTAAGAAGGAGGGTTTATAAGCTCCGTCCGTGGATTTATTTCCTGTCCCTCTCATGGATTTCATGTGGGACACAGCCATGCGCAGGATGGTGAGCTTGTCAGGTTTGCGTGCGAGGGCACTGCAGGTGGGAACCATGTCGGACAGCTCTGTGATGTATTGAGTCATCTTATTCCTCCGACGTCTTTCAATTTCACTGTGATTCTCTCTGAAAGCAGAATCAGAGCAGGAGAAAAAAACGGAAGAGTATAAGAATCAGCACCAAGCAGAGCCGTCCAGGGACACGGTCCCCGCAACCCAACGAACACACACGTGTCAAGAGGCTGGAGATGATGTGTGCACACAAGAGTCTTTGTCAGTGTCTGTTCAGCTTCCAAATTACTTTCCATACTGTTTCAATGGCAGAAGTCTTGTTAATGATTTGGTTCTCCTTTGCTTGGCCATTTAAAAATCCAACGGCTTAGCTTTCCTTTTTAGGTTTTTGTTTTGGAAACGGTGGGAATGTTTGTTTACTGTAAAAAATCTGAGGCTGGGCAGCGACTTTATTAAACTGCAGGACCCTCCAGCAGTNCATATACAGATGTGCTAACTTACAACTTCACTGGAAGATTAAAGGTCAATGCACATTGTTGTGAGGACAATTTGAAAAAAAAATCCATTTGCTTCCAGGAGGCCTGGGAACCAATACATTGGGAATTGCTATGTGCCCAGCATCTGTATAATTATTATTATAACATCTTAGTTACTTAAGGAAATAATNGCAAAGTTTCCCAGATTAGGAGCTACCAAAATCAAATAAGAAGAAAAATGATTTAGTAGGAGTCTTAAGCAGAATAATTGAATTAACAAGTATTGGCTTGTCAGCTGAAAAAACACTGGTGACTGAATCATGTGCCATGTAACATACATTCCTGAGTGCCATATATGTCATCAGGATGCACTGTATGTTAGTGTGCCCCGCCTAACTTAGTGTGACACACAAACACACAAGATGCACAGGACTGACATAATGCACTCACGGAAAGAAGACTTCATTAGACATTGATAATAGCTCCATAAAGTACTTGCATAGCAAAAAAAATCTTTTCTTTTTCTGATGTAACTTCATTCTTAAACTGTTATGATCTTCATATAACATCAGTTCAGCCACTAACAAACCTTAACCGCCCGTCTCGTGACCGTTACGTGGAATGTCATCTTGACGAAATGAGAAGGACGGCAAACATGGAGCACTTGGACAAGAAACTAACAGGGTCCGTCATACTGAAACTTGCAGTGTTAATAACAACACAAAGAGACAACAGTGAAATAGGACACATACAACACGCTAGAAGAAGTCAACATTTATTTCATACATTTGTGAAGTATATTAAAAGAACACACACACACAATCCCTTTGTGAACTCAAGAAATAGCTAAAAACCTGCGTTAACCTCTTCGTTATCTAAGACTCACGTGTTGTTTCATTTACTTTACTCTGCTTGCATATTGTGCAACATGTTTTCTCTTTCCTCTCTAGCAGCACAGCAGGAGAGATATAGCAAATGTTTGGTTTTGTATAGATTTTGATTAAAGAAATATTTATATTGGTGCAGACAAACTCTCTTGCTGACATTGTCCTTATAAGCCAGCAGGTGAATGTCTGTTATTACAACGTGTTCTCTTATCACATTGTGTTGTCCTAGATTGCTTTCAGGCCTGAGACTTGTCAATGATTGAAGGCAAGAGCTNGTCCCAGTGACAGTGTAGGATGGTTTGGTGCAGTGTGAAGGAGAGAGAAGTGTATTCACAGCTGGAGAACTTGAACGCCAACAATACATCAGTACAGATAAGCTGACATTGTGTTTTCAGCCTTAAAGGAGATTGTGCCTCAATCCAAACCGCACATATAATACAACAGTAGATAAACTAACTTTTCTTAAACTTAATCGCATACTANAAACATTTCTATAGAATTGATTCTTTATAGTATAGTTCAAATTCACCCCCCAACCTCCCCACATATTCTAGCTGATAGATGATTTATGTAGCAATTATATATTCTCTTATTAGGTGTCTACCTAGAGACACCGCTCACTAGTGGGATGGCCAGGGCAAATGACAGGAAAGCAAAAACCTGTACTATGTCCAAATTTTAGAGGACTGTCATCACTATACAACACNGCAAGAACATGATTTTTAGTCCAGTAACAGTCATAACTGGAACTTAAATGGACCATGTGTGATTCAGGCTGGTATGTTATTTACACTTTGCAGGAAGAGAATGATGGGTGTTAATATTATTCAAAAAATTCTACATTTGTTAATTATTAACGGATAAGAACATTTTCTTTTGTGTACACACGATATATTAGCAGGTGTGCAATATAACTTCACTATCTCTACAGTTTAATTATGCCAGACTCATATCTGGAACAAATGATAATGCTGTACAGCTGGAAGCATGCTCATATTCACATTCTGACATATTCACATTTAAGGTGCAAGTGGTGAATAAACCTACAGAACATCAGTATGTGGCATGTCTCTCGTACAGTGGAATTCAAGGAGGCTGGAAAAGCTGCAGAGCAATGAATGATGACAAGCTTGGAATCCAACTCCTACATGGCAAGTCGGGGCAGTGCACCCCAATATGTCTTATCTGGCCNTCACACTTCACATTGTATACATTAAATACAGAGATTCCTGTGCTTTATAGAAAATACAGTAGAAATGTGAAATGCAAAACAGAAAACTGCACCTAGTCTACATTTCTAAAATAAAAAATACTCTGTTACCTGACTTTATGAATTTAGCTCAGGTAATAAAATAAATGAACACAGTAATTTAAAAACCAATTAAGGTAAGCATTCCTATTAAATGTGCAGAAGAGATGACATTCAGCTATAAATGTGGCTAGTATTCTGTGGAAAGTCATCCTGTAAAGCCAAGTTGCTTGTCCTACCTGCATNGTCAGGCTCTTTCCATTAGGCCTTTGTCATCTTCCAAATGGCAAACAAACACCCAGCTCTCCCAGTGTGAAACAGTCACTGAATGCATCAGCAATCTCCTACCTTATAATTCAGACCCTGGAATTTGTAGTCTTACCTGTAGATGGAACGAGAAGACATTAGAAGGTCTATGACGTCTACTCTCCCACAAGAAATACNGTAAGATTTCTAAATCACTAACCTTGAAAATTTGCTTGGACCCTCTCCATCTTCATCATCAAAGTCCATTCTATTATAAAACAAGATATGTGTGAGCTGCTGAAAAGCTTATCAGAAAAGTAACCATTTAATAAGAGCCATGTTATTAGCATCATCAGACTTAAGCAGAGTACACACTGATGATTTCCAAACAAGCAGATGTCTGTAAGATTTCTGCTCACAATTTGAAGTCACGATCAGTGGCACAATGTCCCTGTACACACTGCCACCTGGTTTTCTAAAGATGCTGAAATAAAATTCTCATCCACAAGGTGGCACTCTACCAAATTAGGAATGGGAATTGTTGCACTGAAGATCGTGTGTCAGTACACACTGGAGTTTTCAGCAGATATCGAAGCATTGCTTATCTTTTAAAATTAGCTCCAAAAAGCTAAATCACACTGTTTATGCAGCATNGATTGACAGTACACACTGGACAGGCAATTATTGTGCGATTAGAGGGATGTCTGACTATTATCTTTGCAGTGTGTACTGTGCTTTCTCTCCATATCATAATAATCTCAGATAAATGAGACCCTGTTACCCTGTTCTTATGGATGCTATAGGAAAATACTCCAAATAATACCCCGTTCACATTACCTCAAATTAACTGTCTTTTTTTTATGAAAAAGCCAGCTTCGAAACGCAGTGTGAGCCTGCTTTTTAGAAGGGGTTTTGCCCTCCTATCCAACTTTTTCAGTCAATGTGAACACTACATAGCTGGCTTTCCTCTCCCATTGTGTTTGTGCAGTACTGATTGGCTCACACAGTCAGCTATTTCCAGCACAACACTGCCTGTCTCTCCATCCTCCCCCCTCATGTAACCAAACAATCACAGCCAATTAAATCACATTTTCTGAGTAATGATGTGTACTGGTAGCAAAAAGCAGGGTTCAATGTGAACAGTGCAGCAAATTATCTGAGTAATGATGTGTACTGGTAGCAAAAAGCAGGGTTCAATGTGAACAGTGCAGACACTGCTTTTTTTGTTTGTTTGTTTACAATAAAGCTGGCTTTTTCAGCTAATCTGAACGGTCCTTTTCTCACAGCCCCTCCAATTTCCCCAGCTCTACACCCTGGCTCTTAATCCCTCCTTTTCAAGGCTGCTAATGTGAACAGGGTATTACATAGTTAATCATACTAAATGAGGGTAAACTCCAATTAAGTGCAACTAATGAAACTATGATAAGCCATTTCCAATTTGCCTTAATGGTATCNAATAAATACAGCTAGACGCCATTTAATCACAAACCACTTAAAGTATTGCACCCAATCTATAACTATAACATTGTTGTATTGAGCATGTATTGAAAGTAAATTAGAATATGATATAGTGATGTAGTAGAGAACACAGCAACACTGCGAGACCATTGGACATGTGGCTGCTGAAGAGAGGCAGAGGACACATCTGTAGTAACACAAGATTATTAGTATGCCCGAGGTATGACTTTTCCCATCATCCTGGTCCAGGAAACAGGAAACAAAGGCGAGATGTGAGACATGGGTTGGTTTTAAATAAACACACGCCTCTCTTCCCACTGATAACNGGACAATTCCACACTCACACGGAAGGGAGGAGAAATATTAATTCCCAAACGAATCTCTGAAAGGTAGAACAGTGTTTGACAGCTCACATCCTACTCAGCAACCACCAGCGATGTGTACACCGGATAATCCTACTGTGTCACTCCCTTATTGTAAGATACAACCACTGGGCTATCTGCTGAGACATAAGAGAAAATGAATACTATCTAATGGATAAGTATCTTATGTGCTCTGCCCAACTCAAGTGCCACCAATGACGCTATCAACACTGCTTGGATTATAAACATGAACTTAAATATAAAAGAATGTAGAATGATCTTAAGGCAAAACATTTCTATAACTAAAGAATGTAAATGAAACCATTTAATGTATAATCACATAACATAATTAATTTGGGGGTTAAAAGAGGCTTAAAGGTCCCCTTTAACTCTTTGGACATTACATTATTTGTGCATCATGACAACTGGCATCCTATGTGACAAATGATTGTGGAGATGGAAGTGGTTCAGTGAAGCAGTCTAGCAATCACCTACTTCACACATGTATTTCACTTGCACCCCACTAGTGCCTGGCCTGCAACTGAGAGATGGTCTCTCTGAGGAAGTCACGACCCCATGCACATGTGGTAGCGACCCACTCTGGGGTCCGACCCACAGTTTGAGAACCGTGGATATAGAGGTATTACTACTGGCATCTCAAAATACTCAAATAATTGAGTATTTTTTGTATATTAAATATTATAAATTAATAATAAATATAATGCCACATTACAGAGTTAAACCTTTATATTTATAGAAGTAAATGGAATGTTCCAATTAATTAACCATTATGTATAAACACATCTGGGGTTTTATTTAAAACACTGTGGAAATTTAAAAGTAAAGATGTTGCCCATAGTAACCAGATTCTAGATGANATTCCATAGTATGATATAGGAAACTGATGAATGTGGTGACAGATACATATTACAGTTAGCTGCAGCTATGATCCAAGTCATACCATTATAGGGAAATCTTTTGTCATTTGAACTTCTTCACAACTGCAAAAGCTTTATTTATGGTCCTTATGGTAGTGAAGAAATAGCTTTTAGAATAATAGTGAAGATTACACGCCAGTGCAGCTTATTTCCTACTTTGTGGTAATGTAGTGTCCTCTAGTGGTAGAAGCTGAATATTAGAACACACACTTAAAACAATGTCATTAAAAAGAATGTAGAAGTTTTCATCTATGGGGGNTATTTCTACCTTATATACAGGGCCAATGCTACCAATAGGCAATATTAGAGGGTGGCGTAGGAGGGTGGCAGCCGTAGCACACAGGATAATAAAAAAAAAACTACACGGCTAAAGCAGCAAAGTTATGCATATGCTGGATACTGTCTACCCTTGCATAACCGCATAAGAGTTCTGAACCCTACCTTCAGTCATGTGCCTGCAGTTCTATGGGTAAGGGCGTCTTTTAAATCATACAGTGTGTGATGGGCTTGTCATACAAATCTAATTCCAAACAACAACCTTACACATGCAGGCACGTGACTGAAGGTGGGGTTTAGAACTCTTATGTGATCGGGCGAGGGGAATACATATGAATTTGCCAGCAGAACACCGTCGTAATAGGTGTGGGAATCTGGATCCAGTTCAACAAATGTTATCTAGGAACAAACACAACAAAAACAAGACCAAAAGCATTTAAGAATATGCCACATTTGAAGCACTTCACAAATATTTTCCCTGACCTATTTACCTTACAGTCTACGTACTAAAATACAATTATATTATAGAACGTAACATCCTCATATTTTTGATCATTGATGTCAATGTCTGGAGAAAATCTTCAGTGTGCACTGAAAACAGATCCTCAGTGTAACGAATGCTATTCGTATTTCTGTATAGAGCGCCTTTGTGGACGATTAGGTAATTGCAGCATATTACTGCAGCAAAGGTTTCTGGGACAGCTTGTAGACAATACAAAAGAAAGCAGAGATCAGTGTGTACAGGGACCTT
>JABWIB010002349.1:28864-39249 GCA_016617825.1 Platyplectrum ornatum | reverse complement strand
AACTCATATACGGGTATAGTGAGTAGTTTGACCCCACTGATGTGTTAAAGTGTGAACATTTTTCTTGTCAGGGCGGGCAGGGATTAACCTTTAATTTTTTTACATTTACAATTTTTTTTTTTACAGGTTTTTATTCACCAAAAGTTGGCATAGTACTNANGGCAGTTACTATGCGGGCTATCGTGAATGAAACTAATGTGAATATAAATTTTTTTGTGCTGGAAAAATTCACATTAGTCTCATTCACAAAAGCTGAACATAGTAACTGCCGTTATTACTATGCCAGCTTTTGTAAGCAGAGTAAAAAAAAATATTTTTTTTGAAAAACACACATGGACATGATAGATTTTGTTTTTTAACATTTTATTTTTTTTATTTATTTTTTTTATTGTTTTACTAGTCAATCACGGCCCTTGCCGGGAGGGGGGGCAATATTTTTACTGCCCCCCCAGCAGCAGTAAAGATGCAATAACTATCCTGTCCCCCCGCGATGCCCTATCCTGTCCCCTCATGAAGCACCTTCCTGCTGCACCGTATATCACGTGATGAACCAGGGAAACGCAGAACCACACAAAGAAATTGAAGAGAATAGTCGCATATAACCATGGCATTGATTGATTCAAACTGTTTCCTGTTCATAAAAATATGTTTTTTGCTCCCACGGACCACAATTAATATATGCGTCCCATCCACAACCCCAATAATGTTCGGAAAGCCAGCAATGGTATAAAAAAACCTCCTTTCGTTGCAATAGGGCTTCTTCATTCATAGGCATATAAATGTATTGTGATAGCCGTCTCAGGAATGCCCTGGTCACCACCTTTAGCACCCTGCAAAAGGAGGGCTGGGACGTACCCGAGGCAGCACCTATATGTGTCTGGAAGGTTTCAGACTCACAAAATTAGAACACACTCAGAAATATTGTTAAAGATGGTATTGCTGTACGGATGTTTATTATTTGTGACTCAATGTCACCTTTCACTAGCTGTAAAGTGTCCATAATAAGGTGAGGTGGCAGGTGATAACGCCTGTGCAACAGGGTCCTGTATATTCTCAAAGAAGACGCTCTCCGCCTCCGACGTTGTGAAGCAATTTGCCTGCTATGGGCAGAGGATGAACCGTGTACCACCCAACGTGATCGCAGTAGGAGTAGCTAGAGAAGAGGAAATAAAATCATGTCAGTAAAACTGTATATATTATGATGTGTTTAAGTGCTTTTGTGTATATAAATGGTAGGGCAACAACCTTAAACAAAATTCTAACAACACATTCACAAACATCAGGCAAACAAAGGCCATTGCCAGAAGCTTATGTCAAGTATGACATTATTTTGACACCATGGGGTATATTTACTAAGCGGTGAGATTGCAGTGAGATCGGAAAGTGGGGATGTTGCCCATAGCAACCAATCAGATTTAAGCTTTCAGTTTCATTTTACACACTGGAGAATGTGAGCTTGAATCTGATTGGTTGCTATGGGCAACATCCCCACTTTCTGATCTCACTGCAATCTCACCGCTTAGTAAATATACCCCCATAAATTTTATTAATGAAAACTTTACGCGAATGAGGGCGCGATACATGTGGCACGCTTATCAGAAACATTTGCATGCGAAAACATGCCCATTATGCGAACCTACATTCGGAATCGAATTTTGCATCCATTGTCCACACGCTTTCTTTCGCTTCACAGTTGTGCTTTGCTTTCTAAATTCTTTCTATTACATACATATTACAAATGTGCAAAAAAAGTAATCTGGTCACAGTAATTAAATAGATTATGATTCATTGGATATTTGTGTCATTTCTAAAGGACTATCGTATAATTTGACCAATGCGTTTTCTGAATAGCGTTTATCCGCAGTTTTTAACAACTGTGAACGGAACGGAAGCATGTGGTTTTGACGCGTGCAATAAATCTGTCCGTTTTCTTCCCCTTAAAAGAAAATTGTTTATATTTGAAGTATATTTAGTATATCTTCGATTGTATTGTGGGCTCACCATTCTTGTCAGTTATGTTTTTGTTTTGTTTTTTCCAGCACACACTTTGAATGTGTTATTTTGTTTTGTATGTTGTTAAATTTTGTGTGGCATTGTAAACATTTCTGCTCAATCTTTACGCTGCGTGTTTTAGACGGAAAGGTTTAGCAAAAGTTGTGTCAAACAAAAAGTGACATGCACACATTTTTCTTGGTGTCACTAAAGTCCACATTGACAGCATGTAGCATTTTTCATGATACCTGTGAAGTGATGTTGTATCGTGTGTGGCAATGGAAAGTATCCAGCAGCATCATTATAATATGTGTGTCTTTTTTGTTTTTTCTAAGGAAAATTGAACAAAGTTCAATTTTATAACAAGAGAAAATTTTTATAACAAGAAAAATTTAACAAAGTTTTAACTTACTACTGTAAGTAATACAAGGAATTGCAGTGAAACGCTACACACAAGGCAAAGCCAAGTAAACGCATGGAGCGGATTACAAAACCTTAGAAACACCTGTGTTGTTGGAAAAAATTAATTGAACAGAAAAAAAAGTAGCAAAAAATGCATGCGAAGTTACTTTGAATAATGTGAATAAGGGCTCAATACACGTGGCACACCCATCAGAAAAATTTGCATGCGAAAACACGCCCATTATGCAAACATACGAAAAATGGATGCGATTGAGTACGGAATCGAATTTTCTGTCCATTGTCCACACGCTTTTTTTCGCTTTGCGAATGCGGATTATGCTTCGTAACCGCACATCAGAAGTACGGAAGCTAACCTCTGAATCAGGTCCTATAACCTTGTATAATGTTACCTATAAATCACATAACTAAATTGTGATTGTGTATTGGTTAAAATAAATGACTATGCTTTTAATGTGTTTGCAAGGGGGAGGGGGGCGACTTCAATTTAGTTGCTCGCCAATTGCTATTCAAACAGACAAAGCATCTTAGAATGCTTACTAATTAATTGCTAATAACCTGCTGGGAACATAACAAATACGGGTACAATTTTGTGAAACTGGTTATCATGTTTGTTGAAGCGAAATTGATTTAATTATTTTAATCAGTGCAGTAGCGTAACAGCGGGACATTAAAATATATATTGTATGAGGTATATCCTTTCCATGAAATCAATCCACAAATCCATTTCTTTTAGCCAGTTATGGGTGTTACGGTTGATCAAAAAAATAGCCTTGAGTGATTTAATTTAATTTATTTTATTAAATGGTGTGTATGCAGAATAGCAGAATCAATCTAACTACCATTTATTAAAGCAAGTCTAACTATAGTGAACTGTATTTTTCATAGTGTTTCATCCTAGATATTAAATATCATGTGGAAATAATGTATGGTAGATAATTGTTCAGCACTTGTATGAGGTAATGTGAAGGAACAACCAATAATTAAAGAAAGTGCTGTGAAGCATAGACTCATTCAAATGTACTATTCTGAATCTGAATTGGATTGACAAAATCCAATATACTTCTGTTAAGGTATAAATATACTTATGTGAAATCAAAATTAGTAATACAATAAATAAAAACATGGAAACAAAAGTATTTAGGATTACTATTTACAAAATGTTTGTTTTGCATTTTTACCAATGAAAACTCAACATGAATATATATATATATATATATATATATATATATATATATATATGTTTCATTGTTGAAAATAGAATACATATAAACAATAGTAACAATAACTGAACAATTTAAAAATTGTAACGTAGGAATGTGTTTCCTTTTTTGTAATTTTTATACAACTTGTTTGTCCTTGGGGCACTTTTACAAAAATAATTTGGACTGTAAATGACTTGGCAAGGAAAAATAAAGTGATATTATTTCCTTCACATAAAAGTTCATGCATAGTGTCACGGTTGGTAGCAATAAAACTTAAATCAAATTTCTTGTCAGTACTTTTTCATAGCATTCTCAGCTTTATTCCTCCAGTAGACAGCTTAATGAAATTTGACTCTGTAACATGTCCACTTCATTCTTATAGAGTTTATGTCATCTTCTTCACATCAGTAATGATAGATCTGATCCCACAGCCCAACGAATACCCATTTCATGACAAATGAAATTACTTTTTCTTCTGCCTATTTCACAGTACATATCAGTTGGCTATTCATTCGTCCATTTTACCAATATATTATCCAGTCACTACAATGGCAGAAGTGTGTTCTCATTTTCTTGTTTAATAAAATATAATGCAACGTCTATGCAAACTAACAATATAAACCAAAATTAATAAAAACATTAACCAACAGTGTGTATATTTCTCTAAATATATAGCAGTTTTAATTATTCAATATATTTGTCAGTAGAGTATTTGTTACAAATGCCTGAATAAAAGTTTCACTTTGGAATGATTTCATGATACATAGCAGAATTCAAAATCAAATATATTCTAACTTGCAAGACCATAGAACCTCAGTCACATATATAAGGAAGGTTGTTATAACGTGTATATATATATATATATATATATATATATATATATATATATATTTTATTTTTTTTTTCTCTTAAATGCAATAATGATATAATTGCCATAGTTCTTAAGCATCATTGTTAAAGGACAAAATAGAAAATGACATGTACATCATATTCTCGAATGAATTCCTTGACAGTGTATCTGAACAGTAATATGTCAGGTATAAGGGAAAAAATATTCAATTCTCATATTACTTTAACATTTTGGACCATGCCTGACTTGCTAGAAATTGCTATTTCTGTCATAAAACAATTAGAATCCTTTGAAACTGCATACTGGGAAATTTCAGGTCATTTCAAATTATTCTTGTGGCGAGACCAATTTGAGACTGCAAAAAATATAAGAGTGTTATTATAGCCAAAATCAATGAGTACACCGTATTTAACCACATTTAATCATATTATAATTTATAAATCTCAGATTGTTTTAGGTTTGTTTCTTTTTTCCATCTTTTAAGGTGCAAATCATAATTTGATTCATTATTAAAATTTATACTACTGTATATATTACAGATTATACTAAACTATACATTAGCTACCTAACAAAACCTGTAGGAAGAGAAATAAAAGAATAGTATCACTATCCACTGACAATACAAATATGTATTATGATAGAGGTCAGATATTGAATTGGGTACAGGTCAGTGTAAAAGGAAAATCCAGAATTTTAAGGGTGACTGGTCACTATTCAGGAGCAGCCAGATGAGAAAGAGTAGAATGATGGTGCGGTGCATTTTGCCTTGTGACAGAGAGTTATCATTGAGTGATGGTTTGATGCGGTATGCAATTTTTCCAATGCTTGCAATATAACATTCAATGGAAATAAAGCGGTTAAATGGAAAGAGGGTTGGGCACTTTCATGTTGTTGCAATAAGACATTTTTAGTTTTTAGTCAGAACATGTGCTGAGCTTTGTAAATGGGTTGCACATAAGAAGGCTCCAGTGACCTTTTATGAATGATCAGAGAAGGAGTGACAAAATGACAGCTTGCATTGTGTGAGAGTATAGAATAGGTACTGGAATCTGTAACAGGTGTGGAACAGCCATAATGAATTTATATGCATCTTACGTGCTGGAGATAGAGAATTTGACTGCCTGCAGCCCCTTATGGCATGCCTCTCTCCCTGCGCTTGAAGGGACCTGGCGGCACACTATGGCAGGTATGTCCTGTCCTATGAAAAGAAGCAGGTAATGTCCTATGAAAAGATTTCTAAAAGCCGGCAATAAATGGGCTTTTCAGCTCTCTGCGTTTCTCAGCTTAGCGCACGCATGAGGGGCATATGTGCTGCCCCTCTCCCCGAGCTCAGTTCAGTGCTGCGCTTTTCCACAGCTCTGAATCTTGATTAGCTGACGGCCGTACACTGTCCTGTATCCTTGAAAATGGAAAATGATTGCAGTGGTATTGAAAAGTAGGGATTTTGCCAATAGCAACCGATAAGATTCAAGCTACTCTGGAGAATGTGAACTCAAATCTGATTGGTTGCTCTGGGCAACATCCCCACTTTTCAATCTCACTGCAATCTCAAAGCTTATTAAATATACCCCTTAATGTACTATATATATATATATATATATATATATATATATATATATATACATATATATTGTAATAAGGGATGTAATTGAAGACATAAAGTGTTATAAAGCAAAGTAGTTAAAATGATTTTTAAAGTATTGGATGTCAAAGTTAGCACATATATGCCAGTTTAAATGTTTGTGTAATGTGAGAATTTATTCTGAAATGCTTTCTGTATGGCAAGTAGCAGTGAAGAGTCAACTTACACTAATATAAAAAATAATATTATGTCAAGAGAATGTCAACAATAAACCTTGACTGGTCCAAGAAGATCACATCAGAATGCAAAACATCCCCAAGGCAGAACTGTGGAGAATTAGTTAACATTTTTATGGGATGTCAGAACAGCGCTTTTGAGTTGATATTCCAATGTTAAAATATGTGAGCCAATTTCAATCAGTTAATCATGTTGTCTGAGACAGCTGAAAACAACCTAAGAAACTGAAAGGTTACACGCCAGAAGCAGTCATAACAGGATATCCGCTGTCTTTCTTGAAGGATAACCTTGAAGAGAACATGTTGATTTAGTGCTCACAGTTACTAAGTAAACCAAGCAATTGATGTTCATAGAAAATCTTTTCTATTTAATGAAAGACATACATCTTGTATTTTAAGTTTGGCATAATATATATGTCTGAATCAATACTGGCATTGTCTTTTTATATGATACTGTAGTTAACACTTTAAATACTTTATTTACTTTAAATAATCCTTTTATCGAAAACATTAAATAAATAAATGGAAGCTGAAAATTCTGTAATGCACAAACAATATATCTTATGACAATATGTACGTAAACATGTTTTAATAATCTGCTAAACTATTTATGCATTAATTTAGGCAATTACTGATATTGGTCTAGAGGCATATACAGGCATATATACAATTTTATTATGTGATAATTTTATTTTAGCATTATGTATGCCCAAAAATTATACTTTGCATACAAACATGAGTGGTATGCAGACATAAGTCACCATAAATCAGTGGGCATAAAAATTTGCGTGCAATACTGAGCTGAATAATATGGAAGTGCAACACTTCAAAGAGTTTATGTCTGGCCATGGTAAAGGCCTGTATATACATATAATGAATGCAGAAGCACCTTTACAGAAACAATTGTTTCGCTTTTTCTTGTAAGATAATTCCATATGAATTGTGTACACATTATTATAATGAGAAATAAAACAAAACTAGGGTCATCTGTTGATATTTGATTTTAATAAAGCTACCTTTATTGCTGTATAGCTGTAATAAAATATTGATTATATACAATAAAAATTATTATTTGTTAAATTAATGAAAAGGAATAATCATTATTTCTATATGGGTTCTAGAAATATTGGACCATATCCAGACTCACGTTCTTTGTTATATATGCAAGTTACTTTTGTAGTTTACTTAAACTGTGACATATGCGCATTCATGTGCCAAATGTTACACAACATTTTAAAACCTATTGAACTGAAACTGTATGGGGGGAGGCAGGGTTTGCTGGGTTTTCAATTCAGCATGACACATTTTTTTTTACTTATTACTTAATGGATGACTATTGCTGACCATGTGGGAAAGAGTAGATTCCAAATTCAGTTTTTGCAGTTTAGTGTCAATTGTGTCCCTTTCTTTCTCCCTTCATATATAAATAAAAAAAAGATCCCCAATTTAAAATTTACCTTAAAAGCACTTTGCTGGAATACTAAGAAAACCCATTAATAGTACACCTACTGGTAAAAATAGTAATATTTACATGTAATGACCATGAACCAGATCTATGTTTCTGAGTTCCATGCACTAGATTTACTAAACTTTATTATATAATAAGAAAGTAAGAGCTTGAATCTGATTGGTTTCTACAGGCATCATATCCCTTTTTATTTCCTGCCTGGGCCTGTTTATTATTGGCTTTTACTGTTTTTCCAGATTATGCATATTAATCACTCGTAGTACATTACACCATATTGGTAATTTTAAATGGTAGGCTTTCTCACAATGCTCTGACCATGACTTTTCAAACGTTAGGCAACTTTTGGCAGTCTGAAGTCTGTCCATGTGAGCGGGAGTGGATAGAACGAGAATGTAAGGATGTCTGATTAGTGTAATCACTCCAATTGCTCTGATAACAGTGCACATGGAAATTAGAAGTCTGCATCTGATCCTATAAAATGTAGTAATTTATTATTCTGACTCTTTGATTCTCTAAAAGTTGTATTTTCTGGAATAGGTTTCATAAGCAATCACAGAGACAAAACAAATTGCAAAAGCAACCAGTACTTTTATATTGTTTTTACAGTTTTATGTAATAATCAGAATATGATAATTACATTTCAGCTGTAGCTTATTTTTAATGTCGGAGAAAAAAAAACCATTTTATGATTAGTAGAAATAAGACAGCTTTGTGTTGACTTGGCAAAAGTAGCAAGGGCAGACTTAAAAATGGAAAAGAAACTGCTGTGCAGTTGACAAAAGTTAAGTGAGTACTTCAGAGAATCATTCATCACAGCTGCCAAAAAATGACATACCCTTGAAAGAAAAGTAGCCTAAAAATTTAGAGTTATGTGTAAAAAACCAAGGTAAAGCTTTATCTTATTTTAAAGGCGTAAAGGTATAGAGGACCTTTCTGAACACTGTTGTCATTTCATTCCTTTCATAGCTGTAAACACTTTTTTATATATTCTATTGTTCAAAATGTCACTAGATCAAAACAGTGCCAACCCCACACGTTATTGCTCTCCAGTAAAATATATTTCAGAAGTGACACTACAAACCAGGAAAGGAGCAAGAAAATACTAAAAAATATGATTGCATATTAATGCAAAATATATATACACAGAAAGCACATAGCAAAATAAATATACACAGAAAGAGAGAGACCCACAATAGGGATCTAAATTGTCGATCTAAGAATTATTTATAGATCAGATTCATATCTCCACATGATTGAAATGGAAAACAACTGCATGCACACACAACTGCACTATGTGCATATCAGAATCACACTGCAGGGAAACAATTTAAGTACATGCAGCCACAGATATTGCTCGACCTGCCACTCCAGTGGCAGAGCTGGGGTATGCAAGGTATGTAAAACGTTTGCATCTTATAAAGAGTTCATTTAGTAGTTGGATGACCATGCAATATAGGTCAGTAGACTATGAAATGTAATGCAACATCCTATAAAAATGTGTCTGTTTCTTTTTTGTATATAAATATTATTTCAGTTCACAGACAATACCTGATCTGTGTGAAGACTGTGTCAACACTCCAAAAACATAATAGTTGGTTAATCAAATGCTGACAAAATTAATTTAGGGAATGTAGACAGACGTCCCAGAGGGGCAGTTACTGATGTATGGAGATTGGTTGCACTAGATAAATAAACAATTATTGTTATTGAAAGAAAACAACTTCTATCAGTCACTAGCTGATAGAAGCAAGTGGCTCCCATTATATTCTTGTGCACTGTAAATAGAGATCATTATCAAAATGTAAATAATTATTACATAAAATAAAAATAATGCCTTCCAGGATAAAATCTCTGGGATTGATGTTCATTAAAAATGTTTTTATTATACTGGATTTAGGTCTACATGAGAAGTAAAAAAGAGACCGCACCCTTGAAACCGACTCAAATGCCTAAAGATTAGTGGGAGGTGCAATCAGGGTATTAAACATATGTAAACATATGTAAACTATGAATACGGTAATCATCAAAATAATGACAATAATTAGAATGCTAAATTTTATTGGTGTTAAATTAAAATAATGATGCAAACCAGACAAAAAATAAAGAACATTTTCGTCTGGCTTGCATCATTATTTTAATTTAACACCAATAAAATTTAGCATTTTAATTATTGTCATTATTTTGATGATTGCCGTATTCATAGTGCCTTTATGAGGTTTCTTTTTTTGTACCATGTGATTATTCCCTAGGAGAGCATCCCCCTAGTGTACAGAAAATCTAAAGGTCAATTCTTTATTCTCATTCTCCTAGATCTCTCAGCTGCCTTCGAAACCGTTGATCACACTCTCTTAATCCAAACCCTTCAATCCCTAGGACTCACCGGCTCTGTCCTCTCATGGCTCACCTCCTATCTCTCCGACCGCTCCTTTACCGTCATGACCCCCATCTCCTTTTCCCCCACTACTTCTCTCTCTGTTGGTGTCCCTCAGGGCTCTGTACTCAGCCCCCTTTTCGTCTCCCTCTATACTACCTCTCTCGGCACTCTCATCAGCTCCTATGGTTTTCAATACCACCTCTATGCAGTAGAGATGTGCGGGTTTGGTTTCTTTGAAACCGAACCCACCCGAATTTT
>JABWIB010002348.1:49956-67248 GCA_016617825.1 Platyplectrum ornatum | reverse complement strand
CAGGGTTGCCAATTCCGCTTATTATAAGCGGAATTGGGCTTGTTTTTATGCACAGTCGCTTGTTTTTTTTCATGGTCGCTTGTTGCTTGTTTTTGGGCTTGTTTTTTTTTTTGGTTGGGCTTTTTTTCATAAAGGTTGCTTGTTTACATTCCTTTGTGTGGAGCTGGCAGGGATCAGCAGTTTTCCTATTATACTCAGTAAATGTGTAAACATTAGGTGTGAAAGCGATTATGCATAATTAATTAACACTTCCGGTCAGCGCTAGTGACATATGATTGACTACTTAAGTTACAGAAGTCAGGCACCCAGCAGTGAAAAGCACAAAAGGCACAGAGGTAAGTTGGAACTGGAGGGAGGGAGGTTACAGTAGGCTTTAGTAGATTGTAAATTAGGTGATGATAAGGGGTTAATACAGTGATGATAAGGGGTTAATAAAGGGAGGGGGTCTTCAGGGTATGAATTGGGTCAGCGCATTATAAAGTGCTGGAAATTGAGGGTTAATATAAGCAGAATGCAGTGTGAGCAGTATATATATAATCAAGTGAAAAGGATTTCTTTTTAAATCTATAGTAAATATGGCAGACGGTTCGGTTGGGCTTGTTTTTGACTCATCGGTTGCTTGTTTTTTTATTTCAGAGTTGGCAACACTGAGCCTGCTCCATGTCCATAAAAGCAGACAGTGACCAGCAGCTTTTATGAACGCAGCACTTTTGGCCTGCACCTCTCCCCGCACTAGATTCAGAGCTGCACTTTTGCGCACACTGNGGCCGCCAGGACCCTCATCGTCCACCCTGATAGCACTGACCACTGCGCCGTATCCAAGCAGTTCTTTTCTTTTTGGTTTGTGACCAATAGCACTATTACCTTGTGCTTCAAAAGCTCTTGTAAGCTGTTCCTTATTGATGTCACTTTCTCACATCTAATCTGGTAGTGGAAACATCTTAAAGACCCTCTCTCCTTACTTGCAACCTTCCTTGATTGTTCTTCCATATCCATTTGTTGGGAAATTTGGCAAAACAGGAAAGTGTAAACTAGAATGCCACTGGATGGTGTGGGAAAAGTTTCTTTTTTTTGCTGTTTAGTAAATCTAAGCTGGCCACACACTAGAACNATTATTGTATAATATAATTATTGTGAATTTGCATAATTGTTCTAGTGTGTTGTGATCTGTGATTTGGGACTTGCCTGCTGAGGAGTAAGTGTTCAGAGTTAGGACCTCCCTAGCAGAAAAGCCTTGGCATTGGCAGTAGGCTTATCATATATTTACAGATGTGCCCGATACTAATTAATTTCAGTACATGTTTTCTTCTATTTCTGTGAAAGGGATTAGATAGCAGTGTGACTAAATGCATTTCCAGATGCATAAGAACGAGACCTTTGGATTGGGTCAAGGTAGAAAGGTAAGGCTTCCCNAAAGTCAGCCTTATGGTTGGGTAAAAGCAAGTATTCAACAGCATCAACTATTGCACCAAAAGCATTACATTTACCCAATCCCTGGTATTGTACTGAAAGAAAAACCCAAACACTGTTCAATAGGAAGTATTTCATTTTATTTAAACAAGAACTGATTCTTTATAGACCTTTGTATTTGAAAGAAGAAATGTAATATTACAGGTTCAAGTTAACTGCAGGAAACGTTACATTTCACAGTAAATGAATGTAATGCAGTTTTCTCACTTTATCTATAGCTCACAAAAGGTTCTTTTCAACAGGAAAATGGGGCATAAAGGTTCATTCCTTCACATTAAATTACCATCACCATAACTGTATAGAAATTTAGGATGGTACACAACATAAACATGCATTACTCAGCATTTACATACCCAGCCAGAGTAACAAAACTGCCATTCTTACAGACTGAAATTATACTGGTTGCAAACATTACTATTTCTTTTACATTACAGTTTTTTGTTTTTTTTTTAATACTTCAGACTTCGGTGGTAAAAAAAAAATACTATGTATTCCATAACAAGTTTAAAGTCCTTGCTGTTGGAGAGAGAGGGGTGAAACGGACTCCACCACCATGTGCCACAGGCCTAAACCAGAGGGAAAGGAAAAGCTAAGCACATGAAATGCTTACCTTCTGTAATATTGCTGGTAATATAGTAATATGTCATCTAGTGGCAGTTGCTGGTAGAATGAAGATTTTACCTAAATAGAATATGTGCTATTCATCATACCAAACATCACACTGCAAATTTCATTGGCTTTCCCCGACCACAACGTGGAGTGACATTAAAACTAGGGGCCTGTCTTCCCCACCAAATCTCCAAATAATAAATGTACAGTCGTTCAATTAGAAGTGAAAAATACAATTCTTATGTGGCTAAAATTTATTTTATGACAAAGCAAATAAAAAAAAAGAAAAACAAAGAAATCAATAACAGGAAAGTTAGTGATAAAAGCATAAACCTTCGTAAAGCAACACTGTCGGAGGGCAGATTACAAGAACACTAACTAGATTATCCATCAATAGAATATTCATTCTTTTTCTAATAAGAGATGCCTGCACAGTACTGTTTTTCTTTAGTATCATGACCTAAAAACTAACTAAAGTGTGAAAAGCAAATGAAGCAGCTTGTGATCCTTTCCTAAACATTCTGCCTTGTAGGAAAACCTGAACTATTTGCTCTGTGCGTGTATATGTAGCAATCCATGTACACAAATAAAAAGAAATATTGGGAATTGGAGCCATTCATTTAAAAAGAAGAGGATTTTAAATGCCATTGATTGTGTCTGGTATGTAAACGTGCTTAGCATCTTCTAAATGTGAATTAACCACCACTGCAGTCTATCACCACCAGAACATTACTTTATTATATTAATGGTCAGCAACAGTGACAAGTTTCATTAGAAAGGAAAAAATAAAAAGGGGTCAGAGGGATGAATTGTTGGGGAAGTCCCGCAAACAATTTAGGAATGAGTTAATGAGATGTGTAGGACATAATCAATATAAATAGCAACCATCTCCAGCAGCTTCCATATGCTGTGTTGATCTTTTAAAGAACATAAAATAACCCAGAAAACTGAATGTCAGCGACATAACATGACTGGTGACTCCTTTTTGCATTTAATAACCATGGATCATTTTTGAAAGCTCTGAGTTTTTTGTGTTGTGTTTAATTTGATTTTCTTTTTTTTAAAGATATATCCTAACAAAACAGACTTAGATTGACCACAGAATGAAAAGCACGAGTGCTGAAATTAAACAAGTCTTCCTAAACTACAAGAATTTAGGATAAGAAAAGAATGGAGAACAAGGCTTCTTCTTCTCAGAAGTCCACCAAACTTCACAATTCTGTTCTTTGGCTGCTTTTTCAGATAAGTTTGAAAGGCCATGCTTCATCTCCTAGCCTCCTCTGTGCTAAACTGGTCATCTCAACCAGCACGGTTGCCAAGCAAGCAACAAGAGTAACCCAAGAAACTGACAGCATCTTCTTCACTGCAAATCCTTGACGGCCCCAGTTTCCCCCCCATATGAACAGGGTGTAGTAGCATTTCCTCATTTGACAGGGTCAGATGGAGAGAGTTCTAGTTCACCATATGGTCTGGAGGATACCAATCTCTTTCTGCAGCCATGTGTCAGATGTATTGTCAGATCTTCAGTAGCAGAAAGACAATCACGTTAGCCACACGGTGAGCATTATACCCTGTGCCCTGGGGATTGCTGACCATTGGTGTTTAACATTTCTCTGGGTGCAGCGTTCCTGTGGGATTCCCTTACCCACTGCACCAGGATTTCCTAGATTACCTCATATTAAGCCCCAGTATACATCGCCACCGGCCTTGGCGCGGCTGTGGATGCCTGAGCCTTGATTGATTCTGGTGGATTCCTGACTGTGCTGAACCAGGCTGGTCTGCCGTATTCTCGCTCACACCCAAGCTGTCCAACCTTCATACAGCTGAGCCAGGTTATCTAGATTTGTCGCCTCCTTAATCACGAAGTCAACCTAACCAAAGAAAGCAAAAATCGGTTCAAGTAAAACAAAATAACTTAGAGAAAATGCTAAGCAAATAAAAAAATGCTTTAAATAAATAAAAAAAAAAAACCAAACCGAGCATGCTCAGAAATATTTCTCCACCGTTTCATTTCTTCAAACAATCATACCTGCTCAGCAACAGACATCCTTCTGTTGGGATCCACGTCTCTTCCTTCCAGCTTGGCTTTCACTCGCTTCCAAACACTGACCGCATAAGAATTGCGCTCTTGCACAGCTAAGGGGAAATAATAAAACCTTTAAATCAAGCCACAGGGCTTATTTTATTTTGCAAAATCTTTATTGTTAATAAAGGGCATTGACAGTGATCACCCAATCAGCACCGAGGATGAAATTTTGTTTCACACCATAAGTTGCAAGGCACCAATGTTTTTTGTTCTCCCCATTAATGCATACTCAGGAGAAATTTACCCTAATGCTAAAGGCATATAGATGTTTAAAGGACTGCAAAAAACACCCAAAGAGCATATACAAAACAGGCTAAGTATACACTATGAACCAAAAAAGAAGAGTAGGCTGGTTACCTTTGCCAGTCTTAGGATCACGCACTGCCTTCTTAGGGCTGGAGACCACGCTCCTGCCAAGCCCTGGCACAACACTTGGTGGAGTATCTGCCGATGGAGCCAAGTTTTTCTGAACGGGCTTCTTTGCGTTCTGTGACATTCCCTCCGCCTGGGTCTTCTGCATCGTATTGCTGCGCACAGCTTTTTTCAAGTTACACAAAATATTGTGTCACGAAAAGTTAAAAAACAAAACACAAAAAGAAAAAGAAAGTTTGTTAAATTGTACATAGCAATAGGCACTGATGTCACAGCTTCTAAGTAATGTACACACAGCACAGCATATTGTACAGAAATAAATCTATCTTTATACGGCGTGGATGAAATTACCTGCTGCAAAGCTGGGTAGATACGTTGATGAAGTAGTTGGACTACTGCATTCATTTGCTATATCTGTTACCAAAGGTGCAGCAAAACCCACCAGGTTGTTATAGATACTAATAAAAGATGGAGAGAAAGGAGAGAGAGATATATATGAGATGATAACATTATCAGGATTTGGAGTTTTCTGAAGTTGTGAGACTAGTTTTTACCTCTGGCTTTGCTTTTTCAGTTCCTTTAATGTCGGGGTGATCTCTTGTAGCATCTCTATGTGTTCCTGGCTACGTACCTGGCCCATAGCCTGAACCAGTGTAAAGAGAACAGTCTGGATGTTATCCTGCCACGACTTGTACTCGCATAGAAACTGTCTAACACTGTTTTCATATGGCACATCTTCACCATCTGCCAAGGCGGCTTCTTCATCCTTAAAAGTGAAACACACAACTAGAGTGTAAAATCCTACAGTGTGCTCTAAAGGCAGTACTTCATTATATGCGTTTTAGTGGGACAGATCTTGCCGACATCCCATGATGAAAAGCTCACCTTAGCCATGGCTTTGAGTAGGTGTTTGACATCTCCCAGCTGCCTGTTGTGACCTGTCAGCACAGTCTTTATTAGGTCCACCAGGTTCTGAATCGCCTCACACACAGTTTCTATCTGCTGCTCTTCATCACTCTGCAGATTCTTCTGGTTGGCCATATCATGGCTCAGCTGCTTATGGGCAGAGACCAACCATTCTGGACTTCCAATTGCATTGTCACTTGTTGGGCCCTGAAAGAAAATCTCATTCCATTAACCAAACAAATTTGCTTCCATTTAAAAGTATGTTTAAGATAGCAGATGCCCTAACCACAACATTGTTTGTTCTGATAAATGAAGCAAGAAATTCATTAACATGTATCAAAAGTTTGCTGAAATTAAGCAGTCTCTCCACCCACAGAATTAAAATTAAATACTAGAAAACACAAAACATATCTATAATAATAATACACACCACGCGTTTCAGAAGCTGTAGCTCAAGCTCGGAAACAGAACTGTTGAACTGGGAAGCAAAGGAACACATCTTCTGACAACGTTTTATAAGCTCGAATAAGCTGCTGTCAAGGCTCAGAGTCTCTGCTGTTCGCGTACGTAAGCTTTCAAAATGTATGATTGTGCTGCAGAGGAAGGTGACCTGAAAAACCCAGAGGTACAAGAAAGTGAATTAGAAATCACAGCGCCTAGGACATCAGTAGGGATTGTTTGTGAGGACTGAATGAGACTACCTGGCTTGTTCTTTGGTTTTCTTTTAGCACAAAATTTCTTCTGTCTGCAATAGTTGCTTCAAAATCCTGAAGGACCGGTGCCAATGCTGGATTCGCTCCTCCGGCCCATTTTAAGCGCTGCTCAATACTGGCTTCTAAAGTGGCGAGTTTTTCCTATGTGGAACAGAAACAGCACAAATGTTATACTGTAATAAGAGTAACAGGACAATAAACATTTCTTACCCTTTAAATACACAATCAGACTGGTTAAAGCAGTTGTAGATCCACAAATTGTAACTATGTTTTAGTGACAGAATTGATTCCAACTAGTGCAACCCACATTTTAAAAATTAATGGTGACAGTCAGTTGCAATATAAAACATCTGATTAAGTACCTGTACAGCTGCAATAGAGGTGTCAATCTGGCCAAGGGTATGGAGTTTCTTCTTCATGCTGGTTAGAATAGCAGAGCGTGGAGGAGAAGTAATAGGTGGCGTCTGTGGACGACTAATCAGTAAATCCTCATGTTGCCACTGAAAGAAAAAGAATAATTTTTAAAATCTGTTGGTTGTTCCAATGCAGTACTAGAAGGCAGAGACAAAGCTGTCACATAATTTAAGGCAACTGGAGTTCTACATATTTACATAGACCTATTTCAATGTAATTCTGCATAATTGCAGCCAGGATTTCATAGCATACATGGAATGTATTGCTAACAGATGGTAATGAAACTGACCGGACTGCCCATAGATGGACTACAGCTACATGAAAGGGAAAGTGGCAAATGGTATTGCATGCTAGATAGAACTGCCTATACTACACATTTGCAAATTGGAATAAGACTAAATTATATGTGGTGTTCTGCTTAAGCTGGGAACACACTGCATGAAAACTGATCATATGTGATCATATTATTTCACTGTTGATCATGATTAGTGTGGAAATGTACTTGTTTACCATGTGATAATTGGATGAACACACAAAATTGCGTCAGTAATCCGTAATCTATCATTACCTGAAACATTGCAATGTGTAGCTGGACACGCTGCATGCTGGTTTTGCATGAAGCAATGTTGGTTTCAAGGCGGCGAACCAAGTCTTGTTTCTTCCAAGCAGTGTCATAGGAACTGGCTAGGACAGTAGCTCTATTCATAACGTGCTGCGTGAACCTGGAGACCTGCATGTTGTGCTCCACTGCCTTCTTACACAGATCATCTACAGACACTTTACTTTCTGCTCCAAAGTCCTTGGCTTCTACTTGAGCGATTACATCGATACCCAGCGCACTGATGTAACTGCACAGAGTCAGACCAAGAGCCTGCGTTGGAAGGCCAATTAAGAGCTGGCGCACAAAGTCAGCAGTGAATGACTTGATTGGTTTAGCCATCTGGTCTTCACTCAACATACAGTTTCTGTACATTGTTTTAACATTGACAAGTTGTACAGGTCCATTAACAGGGGTTGGGTCCTCAACAGGACATTTTCCTGCAGGGCAAAAGAATACATGGTAAGGAGGTATAACTAGTGAAGGGAACAGAAAACACATAGCTATAACCTTATTATAAATTAACCCTGTTCCATAAAAGCACATTAGCGACCCATTAAAAGTACTAGGTAATAATCATTTAGAATGAGGTGAAGCCTGTATGTCAGTATACATACCAGTAGAAAAGAGTAATTACGCACATAATTATTAGGATGCATGTATGTACTTACCAGACAAAGTTTGAGAGAATATGCCACAAAGGCGGAAAAATTCCCGGATGGTTTGTAGTCTTTTCAGGAAGAATATATCATCCAGAACATGCCGAAGCTCTTCATCTTCAAAAAAGTTTACCTGTGTACTGCGTGCTTCACGGATTATATCAACTTTCCTCCAAGCAGGAGGAATTTCCAGCTGTTTTAACTGCAAGACAAAACTCTTCCAATGACCATACTATTCAAGAGTCAACACAATTCCTCAGATCAATAACAAATAAGCCTATACCTTCTCAAGCAATAACCCAAATGCTGTTTCAACTTGTGCAAACATTCCATCAAAAGCAACCAGAAGCATTTGCCCTGCTGACATTTTTGGAGTCTCTTCCACAGAACCATTTCTTGGCTGAATTAACTCTGCATATTGAGAGTTTAGTGACCTACAAAGAAAAGGGAATAATAGGAATTTTATAGTAAACTTAAAAACTTGAGTTTAATAGCTTCTTTTAATTATATTAATAAAAACTCAATTGTAGTCCAACACTGTGGCTTACCTTGCAATATCAATATAGTGAGCATTGGTCTCATCTTCCAGCCCCATGGCGGCATTCCTTAGGTAAGCCTGCAGAGAGTCTACAAGGGTCTGCAGTGGAGTCCCATCAGTAGTCTGTTCTATGAGGTTGTCCAGTTCTTGCAGCATGCTGTCTAATGTCTGCTCACCTTTCATCAAACACCTGAGAGCTTCAGGGAAAATGATCTGACAGAAATTTGAATTCAATTCCTTTGAATAAAGACAAAAAAAAATGGCATTTAATGTTAGCATAGCAACAGCAGNACTATAAACCTTCCATAAGCCATTAAGAGATATTCAGTTGCAGTAGCATTATATGACTCACTATGGTTGTAAAGGTTACAAATTTGCTACAATGCTATAACACATCTTGGAATGAAAATGTACAACAAACCATAAATAAAAACCTTACCTGCAGAGAGGTGTATACTGCATTAGCCAGATGTACAGCTTCAGATGTTTCCATGGGGTTGGGTATATCTAGATCCTGAGGGACAAGCTTGCATTGCTTAAGT
This sequence comes from Platyplectrum ornatum, assembly GCA_016617825.1. Lineage (NCBI taxonomy): Eukaryota > Metazoa > Chordata > Amphibia > Anura > Limnodynastidae > Platyplectrum > Platyplectrum ornatum. The sequence goes on along the minus strand of JABWIB010002348.1, from coordinate 58,341 downwards.
AATTGTACCAGACATGTGACNTTGCCACTCATACTGCAGAGCTCTTCTAAAAACCAGGCACCATCCCGTGATGTAAGATCCACAAGCTGCTCTCCAGCACTAGAGGCTGCTCCCTCCATCATCAGATTTCGTCTGCAAAGTATGCACAAGTTTAATGAGGGGACTTGGCGAAAGCCAAAACACACAAAGCAGCATCACCAAGAGCCTCACCTTGTAAGAGTGCACAGGGCAGAAACGACCACACCGGCCAGGCTCAGAGAACCCTCCTCTGCATTTTCATGCAGGAAGACTTTGATGCAGCGCTCAATTTCTTTCAGTTGGTCCTCACAGACTGGTAATGATACAGCCTCCTGTTTTAGCCGTTCTACCTGCCTCAAAAGCTTGGCATTCGTGTCTGCGTAATTCCGTTGCAGTGCCAACTCCGTGGCAGAAATGAATTGAGACTGAGGAGGCTGCGGGGCATACTGAATTTCATACCTGCGGCAAATTAACAATTACAATATAACCACCAACATCCATCTCTAACATGGAGAAACAACGTGTTCTCAACTTACTTCCGATACAGTTCTTGACAGTGCTCTATTGTCATGTTGCATATGAGTTCTTCCATCCAAGTCTTCCACTGTTCCATCCTGTGCTTCTGAAACACTGATTTGGGGTACAAAAGTGCAACAGTTGCGTAGTTGTGGAGGTGCTCAAGACAGCCCCGCAGCACAGAACGGCGCTGTTGCAGAAGCGTGCTCATCTCTGCCTCGTATTGTTCACACTGTGTGATGAGGTGTGCCTGTCCGGCGTTCTGCAGGAAGGCTGTAGCGGGTACATAGCTGGGAGGGCCTGTAGAACACAGATACAACNAAATCTCAATGAATAGTTGCTTGCATTTTGCATAAAAAAGTGTTCCTTTAAAAATATCAATGCTAGATATTAATGATTGGGATGTTACACTAACATGGGTTAAAAAGCATGATATAAAATGTTAATAAAGGCAGCAGGGTTCAAATGATCATGCTTTTAAAGATTGCAAAAAAAACAAAAAAAAAAAAACAACCACAATACCACACAGCTTAGACTAGTTTTAACCCTAACGTGTTATATAAGTGCTGCTATACTGGTATCCAAACTACAAAATCATGAGACATGATTAAAAGAAAGGGATGCCTTCATGTAAGCGCAATCAAAGGATATATTGTTTCAAGACACAATTTTCATCACAACAACAAAATGTTACATATAGGGGCCGATTCAATCCCCTTCGCGCTAATTTTAATCTGCCTTACGCTGTTTGCGTAAGGCAGGAAAACTCGCGTTTTTCGTTCGTGGCTCATTGAGGTGCGTACAAAAATACGCGAGCTTTCAGTCCAGTAATAGATGGGAAAAAGCGCACTTCACGTTTTTTCCCGTCTTCGCAAGGGAATGAATCGGCCCCTTAGTCCATAAATATCACATCAGGGAAAGACTTCCAAAATAACAAGAACAGTTGATAAAATATCACAGTTAACTCACATTATGATATCAGCTGTTGCAATATCACAGCTGCTTATAACACCAGTATCGCACACATCAGATATAGGAATATGAATATATTTTCAAAATAAGCAAGATGTTATTTCTAGCCTCTAAAACAACTAAGCAGATTTATCATCTGCAATAAAATAAAATGCAAAAGGGTAATGTTTGTCTAATGGTGGGATGACAATTCTAATCAGCACTAGTGATTTTAATCAAACTATGATCTATTCTACTGTCCCCAGATCTATCCCTATGTTATAGTAATAAGCACCTCATGGCACTGTCTTCGCCCATTCCAGGGAGAGTATGATAAGCCTCCTTAAACAAATGTGGGCTGAGGGCTATCAGTCTATACTACACTGTCAGCCTAACATTAATAATTAGTCACTGCGGGGTGAGGCTTGACCCTTTCCAGGTCCGGTATCTGTCCCTATATAGGTTGACAGGTTACAGGGAGACAATCAGATATTTGGAAATAATTTATTATTACAGTTATAGGGGAATGCATAGCACCAAAATAAACATGTCACAGACAGAATTATGACGTTTAAATATAAGGCAGTCAGTCAATAAATTGAATTGTTCACCAGTAGCAGACAAGAAAATAAATAAGGACATGGAGATGCAGCATGGTGCACCATGCTTACCCATCCAGACACCTGACGCACATTTCGCCTCAATGGCTTGTTCACAGGTTTGCAAACAAGGAATATTGGAAAGAAGTCATTTTGGGTTGATCTAATATTAAGTATATCTTTGTATAATCTGAAGCAAAACAACTGTTTAAATAGCAGAAGTATTGAAGCATGCATTTTGTCACATGGTAAAAAGCTAAACTGAATTACCCAAGTCCATTTGGCTGCTGATCTCTTGGAGCAATCCTGCCAATTTAGTAGCTTCCAAGTTTTTGAAGACGGCCTGATACTGTGTTATCCACTGTTCAAATTCATTGAGCTTCACCTGAATAGCTTCCTGGACTGTTCTTTGTTGTGTTTGAAGCTGTGTATGTTCAGAGTACCTATATAACAAAACAGCAAAATGAACGAATTCAGTAAATAGAATGAAAAGTGGGCTTTGAAAGCAAACCGTGATCACAGATGAATGATCCTCAGGCAGTGAATATTTTGGGAGCCAACACATTTGTGACGATTAAACACAACAAACCAAACAAAATTTTGAATAAACACAAAACCTGCAGAAGACTGGTACAGTCAGTTGAGACAGTGTTTCTAATTTGTGGTCTTACACTTTGTGCAGCAGCTAACCATATGAAATAATGAAGCCAGAAACTTTGGAAACTTTAATCATTATTAACCACTTCCTTAATAGTACATATGCAAATATTTAAAAAGCAGTGTTTAGATAAAATAAAAAAATTATAAAATATCTCAACAGCAGTGAAGCAGTTTAGCAGTGTGCACAGGTCAAGCCCTGGTAGCTGTAGTTAATGAAGAAACACCTTAGAAGAGTAAAGCTTACAAATTACTAGGACTTAAAAAATTAAAAGGAACAGTATCAAAAATATCATTGCGGATGGATCAAATACAAAAAGAATTTAGAAGACATTTATTGTGATATAGAGGTAATATATAGCACAATTAGAAAATTAAGTTTATAAAGAGTCAGTTCCTGGAGTAAAAAAAAAAACCCTAAAGAACAAAAAAACAAGTCGCTCCAGTGATGATTTTTTTAGTCAGTGATGCTAACCTGTGCTGCAGAGTGTGAGCAGGATGATCCGGGGATTCTGCTCCTTCCAGGTACACCATTTCCTCCCTAAGCCTGGTCTGCAGCTTCTCCACCTCAGTCAGTTCTTCATGCAAGTTCAGATACTCTTCCAAACTGCTGTCTAATTTAGGAAGGACACTCAACATCTCATCCTTATTCTTGAACCAGTTTACCTACCAAGAACAACGGCCTGTTAGTGTTTGTTAACAGACAGAAACAACAGTAACTAAAGGTTAATTCAGAGAACCACCAAGAGTAAAGAATAAATATGTAGGAATTGAGGCCTTTCACAGATGTTAACCCCAAAACAAGAAATCCCATGGTATAATGGGTCATAGCTTTAACTTGGTTGATAAATAATTTACCATTACAAAGCAAAACATGACTGTGTGGTTACCTTTATTTCTGCTACTCTAGAAGAAAAGAGGCTCTGTGTGATCTCTCTCTCCATCTCCCTTTTGCTTTGTTTGTTTTCTGCCTGTTGTCCTCCTCCACCATAGACAGCACCGGCAAACCCGGCNTCCCCACCAGCAGTCCAGTCCACAAGAGGGTCATACACAAACGCCTCTAGTAATGTTAGTAATGTTTCCCGGCCTCTTCGCATTATGTGTAGGACCTGCAAAAAAGCAATGGTAATCCTTTTACTTAAAAACAGAACACAAAATTATAAAAATAATTTACAAAANAAATAAATAAATAAAGCATATAAAACTATTACTGTACAGCAGTGCCCCATTTTGTATGCAAACATCAGACTTGTAATGTAAATATTTCAACTCAATAAGGCACATGAAAGACAACNTCAATTGGCATGTTTACCTGTTCACATGACAGACGGAACACTCCCTCCACCCCGGTCACTCCCAAAGCACTCTCAATGTTCTGGGTCATTCTGAAAGGGACTTTCTCAGGAACACGGAGACTCTTTCCTACACAGAAGAAAAAAAATTTGCGTAAAAGTACACAGCTTTTAAACAAAAAACAAAAACACAAAAAAAACCTACAAAAACCTAAGCATCTTACCTTTTTCAAAGCAAACATTGTAATCAATGTGAACCACCTCTCCACTTGTCATGTCAATTAACACATTGTCCAAGTGCCTATCACCAAGACCAATGATGTAGCCAACCATTGACATTACAGCTGTTGATCTGGCGTAAGACTGGAAAAAAAAAAAAAAAAAGTGGTCAGAAGATGAAACTTAAAAGGAAAGCAGGGAAATTTTCAAACTAAAACTACATGTGAATCATATTATAAACTTGCCAACAAAAAGTTATTCTAGGAGGGCAAGCTTTCTCCTTAGGGAGATNACCATTACAGTGTATGGTGTCTTATATAGGCCATGCAATGCTCCATGGGTAAGTAAAAAAGCTCTAGGGAAGCGAGCTATATCTCAAGCAAAATGTAACAAATTCACAGCTCTAATTAAAAACAGGAATGCTCATTAACCATTTTTTCTTGTTAATTTGAGCATCTATGACTATCCCATGAAAAAAGAATTGTAATAAGGGCATTATGCAGTCTTGGTAAATAGAATTCATTCATTGTAAAAAGATTACATCAGGTTTTTTTACAACTTGTTTTTTTTATCCGCATATATTTGAAGAAGTAGATTAGGACCACATTAAGATTAAAACGCCTAGGGTACATAATCTATCAAGCATGGTTAGGAGTACAATAACCAATAAGCGCTAATCCTCTCACCTGTGTAACTCTCCACCATTCATCAGGAGTGGCACAAGAGCACCACAACTCCTTAGCAAGCAGGTTGGGGGGAGTNGATTCCATTAATTCTTCAAGCACAGACTTCATTACATTCAGGGGCCAATCTCGGCGAGACACATCTAAACTTAGACCCACTGCTTTCAATGCAGGACCTATTTTGCTGTAATAAAGCTCACTGGGGCGCGGAACCATTGCTGGGTTCTGAGGAGTTTGGTAGGAGTCTTGGGCCTAAGAACGACGAAATAAACTCTTAAGGGTTTAAAAAAAAAACCTATCCAAATGATAGATAATAATGTTGTTTACATCATACAGACATTGGATTAAACTGACATCAGATAGTGGTCAGACATTGTACAGAGGATTAAAATATTAATTTAGCATAATACAATACAATATTAGTTCCTATAACAAATGATTACAATAACTGAAAGTGTATTCATAATACAACATCATTTAAGTAGTTTATTATACCTTCTGTGCTTGTAAAGCAGCTTCTCTTTGTTGCCATCTTTTATAAAGGCCAAACAAAGGAGTGGCTCCGTCCACCCACTGGATGAGCCCAGATCGTGTGCCAAGGGGAGTGACAGAATAGTGCCTAGCCTGAAAGCGGGGCGACTCCTGGCCATTGATTGTCGCAAACATGGTGTTTACAATGGACAGAAATTGCATAATTCGCTCATCGAGGTGCAAGTCTTCCAAACCTGTTAAAAAGTATTTTTGTTCATCATTTACGTCTCATCTAATCATACAGTGCTAGAACCTTGAAGAAGGAGAAGGGCGAGTAAGATTTACCTTTGAAGAGATAGGGGTAGTTTTTCCCATCAGAGCCCAGAAAGATGAATTTCTTGGGTTTTGTTTTAGTTGGCAAGATGGTGATGTTACTGCACACACTATGGATTGTGATTGTGTCTCTATCAGACACTTCACCTGGAAGGGCTATTTCTGTATTAGACATGGATGTCAGATAAGGGCTGATTTCTTCAAGTCGTAAGAGATAACTTGCACGCTTCTGTGCTCTTTGCTGTAAGCTAAGCATGATCTGAAATACAGCATTAGCCAATACAAAATTAATCCAGCCAGAAAGCATTACCACCACTTAATATAAATGTTGTTCACCACAGGGATTAGGGATCTCTATTTCTGCATTAGCAGAGGAAAACAGAAACACTAAGCATTTCATATACACTAATGAATATCTGTCACATGTACAGGACCATAAAATTCAAGTAAAACAGGTATATAGATTTTATTTCCATGCTGTGCTATAAATGCACACCAATTACAAAGAACCTTATTATTAGTACAGAAGTCTGACATTAGATTAAAGTTTATTTTTCTAAGATCTATGGTACAATTTCTAGCTACCTGCTTAAACGGCATCCAACTATTTCCAGGATTTGCAGGGTTCGATGGATTCCTAAGTTTCTCCAAAGCGTTTTCTATTGCCTCTCCATAGCTGTCCTGGAACCACTTTTCATGAGGAGTTTCCGCAGGTACTGAAGTTATAGTACAAACGTGCTCCAGCGCAAAGACTATGGGTTTCATCAGCGCGGTGTGCTTTTCACGCATAATGGCAATCTTCTCCTCTCTAGGGAGGGAAAACAAAAAACAAAACAAAGAAATTTCTTTAATAACGGGCCTATATTTACTACACTGCGGGAATAGAATAGTGGAAACATTGCCCATAGCAACCAGATTCTAGCTCTCATATTCTTTTACATACTAATGAATGTCAGCTAGAATCTGGGTGGTTGCTATGAGGAACATCTCCACTTTTACATTCCAACAGCTTAGTAAANATAGGTCAAACAGTAGACCCCGAACTTCAATCCTTGATTTATCTGTAGCATAACCGTGATTTCAGTCTTTTCTCAACATGTTAATGGTAGACCATTTGAAATCAGGGAATTCAACAGACACCATTGCTTGTACATCTTCTGGGCTTCCAATGAATTTGAATTAACTATTAAGGTGGGATGTTTCTGAATCATGGAAATGATCGATTTCTGAAACAAATGCGTGGTTGTGGGCAATGTAAGACAAACTATATACCCTCTACATCAAGGAAATAACAGACTGGTAACTACTGCTTATACCAAGTAAGTCAATATTTGTATCTGAATGATTGGCACGATTGATGTAATATGATGTAAAGACATTACATGGTTGTGAATTAGGAACACTTTTTAGGGGGGGGTCTTCAGTATTCAGAGATGGCATTTATGCCCACCTTNCACTAAGGCATTTCACATGTAATATCTACACTTTTCAGAGTGATTATGTACTAAACAGACAAACTTCTATCATTTATCTCCCTCACCCACCACCCCAACACATTTTGCTAAGCATCACATGCAGCCTACCACAAATGTCCCATGCAGCATTAGGACAGTAACTTTGTAAATCATAAGCCATCTTATCTAATCTTAGTGTGAACTCAAAGCACATACTTGCGAAGAGTGTTGTTATTTTGGACCCTCTTTACTTCATCTTCCAGCTGCTGAATGCGTCGGAGAACGTACATGTGTTGTTGAAGCAGAACACCCAGCCATAACTCGTCCCAAAGCACAGTGACTCTACGTAGCTCCGCTACCAACATTTGGACCTGTAATAGTCATAGGAAGGACAATGAAGTTCCACTCAACATAATAAAAGTGATGNAAGCCTAGTCATTGCCACTAAGGCAGCTTTAGCTCATGCACAAACCTGTAGCACCATGGTGGGGCTGGCTGAAGATAATTTGTCCACAATTTTGCTATAACAATCTTGCATCATGGCTTGATCCTCATTCAGCACACTTTTCTCTCCTTCTTTATTGCTTTCTTGGGAAGCTGGAGGACTTCTGTCATCGCATTCCCCACCCATCAGCTCCTCGTCATGCATATTGCCCAGTAAAGTGGGGATGGCCGAAGAGAGCTTGGTTCCTAAAATGCGGAAATGAATCATTTACATTAGGTGCACAAGGCTCTTAACCAGAAAGTTCCATGAGGTTTACCTATTCTGTAATTAATCATCTGCAGTGTCGGTTAACCAGACAAACTCCCACTTATATCTGACAGTACATAAAACCTGCTGTCTAAATGCACCAGATGGGGTTTCAATAAGCAGGCTTACCTGATGACTGANATTCATTGCTCAGAGAGATGCTTCCAACTATTGCGGGATAGAGAATGAGATGAGGCGAGTCGTGGGCTACGCGGCACAGTAAATTGCAAATGCTCTGACGAACATAAACTTCAGGATGATTAAGACGTGAAAAGAGTTGAGGTATTATGCCTACAATACAAAATAAAAGACCATCATAGCACAATATCTAAAAGACAAACATTTCGCAGTAGCATATAAAAATTACAAACGCAAGTACTGACAATGATACACATCTACCCAGGTCAGTAAATGACTGATATTTTAGGTATCATCTAACCA
>JABWIB010002348.1:38019-49566 GCA_016617825.1 Platyplectrum ornatum | reverse complement strand
ATTAAGGGAGTGCATATATATATACATTTTATTTATGGCAGATGTACAATATTATTTGGGGTCGTCAATAAAAATGGAAACGTGTAAGTGTTTAAATTATTATAGTTTACCTCTCCATGGGGAAGTGGGAGTGGTCTCCAGACCTTGCTCTAAATACTGTCTAAGTTCTCCAGCGTGCTTAACCAACAGTCTGAGTAGCCGGAGTGTTGCCATCACAATAACATCATCGGTGCTCTGCTTAGAAGAGTTGTTTAAATGTAGNCGTGGATCATCTTCATCAAGAAAAACCTACACAAGTGATTTGTAAATGTTNAGAAAGGANNGAAGGANGGANGGAAGGAAAGGACAGAGTTGCTGTAACAAGGTCAGTCATCATCTTACCCGTCCAGCATTCAGCTTTAAGAAGGTGAAGTATGCACTGCAAGATAATTTGTATAGGCTGAATATTCTGTCCACCACTTTTCTCCATAGCTTGATGAGGCCCTCAGAGGCGGTCTCATCCAAGTCTGCAAGCCACGGACAGCTAGCCAACAGCTGCCTCCAGATTACATCCACTGTGTCGTTCTCATCATTACCCTCATTCTCTGTAATCTGAAGGGACATATCTTCATCCTAAAAAATAATAAACGCTGACATGAGCAAAACAAATTATGTAATACTGCACAATATCTTACAACAAGTTTTATTCTTTGCATACACAAATACATAGGTCAGTATGTGTATACATTAATTATAAGCGGTGTTACCTCTACACTGTTCTAGATCTAGGTATAGGGTAGGAACATCAGACCTTACATTTTATCTGTTGTAAACAGTATTTACATTGTCTCCCAATCTTTGGGTCTGATTCAATGTGTTGCCCTTCCAGAAGCATTAGTGCTTCTTTTGGTGCCCAAAATGTAACAAGGTCTTAGTAACGAGTTAAAAAAAAACAAAAAACAAAACCTTAACTTTAGCTTTAACCAACCTGGATTCCAGCTGGCCGACACATTGCTTGACCAAGAATACCAAAGATCTTTTCTTTGTCTTCATCAGACACATTATCTGGTAGTAGGCTTTGTACTTCTTGTTTCTCCTGCTGTAATAACTTCACACCTTCACCTTGGCTGTATATATATATAAAAAAAAAAGTATATAGTATAGTACATAAACCAGTTTAGTGCACCCAGAAAAGGACCCACCCATGAACTATTGTTTGTTGGATGAGCACTACTACTACTAATATAGATTAGGTTTTCCAGTTCATGCAGAAAAACAAAAATTAAACATGGTCACACACACATTTTATATATATATATACACACACACACTTTTTTTCCGTAAAACTTGTTATTATAATAAATACAAAGAAACACTACTCACCTAGCATTGTCTACCACCTTCCTTCCCCATCTATAAGCCCAGCTAGCCAATGATGCCCATGACTTGGCCACTTCAGGGGCTTGCACAGAAGACAGGTGATACAGCTGGCCCAGTATGAAGTCTGGTTCACCCACACCAATGTTCACTGATGAAAATAAAAATAAAATCAATTTNAGAAAAAAAGAGCAGCTGTTATGTGAATCTTGTGCTGTAAATCAGACAAAACTTACCAGTGGAGTCAGACTCAATTCGTGGATAATCTTCTTCCAGAGCATTAACAGGAGGNAGATCAATCAGTGTATGCACATTTCTACCCAAAGGAGAGAGACTGGTGAGGTTTACTTGCTGGCGTGCTCTGTACACTTGCTTCATCTGCCCTGAGATTTCTTTCCAATCTGTTTGGATCCATTTAGCCAGAGTGAGGATAGACTTTGCCACGGCATACTCTGCTTTGGCAGACTTGCAGAAAGAGATTGCACATGAACTGAGCATTTCCATGGCATGAGTAGACTGGCCTGCCAAAGGAAATACACATCTGTGATCACCCATTCCAATACTGCACCAAACTAAGCCTCAGTAGGGGAAAGCTTTCCCCATCTTTCTTTGCAATAACTTTTAAAAATGTTTATTTGTAGCAAAAGTACTGTAAATATTTAACTAAACCTTCATTTTGTAACTTGTCCAATAGACAGGTTTCATCACTTCTGTTACATGAAGTTATGTGGCAGATTTACATTTGAGAATAATGTAATAACTACTCAACAAGACTATAACAAGACATTATCAAAGCTGCTAATTCACGTAAAATAATATTTCCATCTGACAAGAATGAACATAACTTTGAGTTTGCTTTAAGAATATAATTGTATTGGCAAAATGGTCAGAACTTAACTATATAAAAGGCCAACGTTTGCTCGGACCAAGTTCTATACAGAATAAGAATAGAGGATTGCTTTCTATTACTGACCCGCAGCATAGAGTAATTTAGCTTTTTCAATATCAAGCTCTGGTCCCCACTTCTCATCCATCTGCCCATGAAGTGAGAGTTTTTTGAAATGAGTGACTAGATCCTGAGCATTGGACACTTGACCAAGATGGAGATTACCGCACTGGGCGAGTAACCTTGCAGCAAGTGTCACGTTTCCACGCTTTCTGGCACATTTTGCAGCGGTTAATGCCAATTCCATCAGATGACTTTTTACGGACACTGTCTGATCTGGAAAAAACAGGTTACAAAAAAAAAAAGGTACATCATACAAAGAAACAGCATTCCTTATTTATATATTTAAATGATACACTACAGTTATTTAGCGCAGACCAGGGGTCGAAGTGGAAATTTGGAATTGGCGATATTGACATTAAGAAGTGACGGTATAGAAACACTGAATATAATATAGAAGTCAATGGGGATTTGAGGTTTCTCAATTACATCAGTAGGAGAAGTGCCGGTATGGATTTTTTTAATTTATTTTTTGAGGAAGGAGACCACTAAAGGAAAAATTGTCCCTTGTATCGCCCATTAAATGCTGAAATCGATCAATTGGCGAGCTTTAGAGTAAGCTTTAAAATGTGGCCACAAAATTGATGAACAANAGTACACAACCTGGGCATTGGATAATTACAATACAGGTCAACAAAACCCCAATATTTATGAATGATTTTTGTAATGACTTGTACGAGCCCACATTGGACATTATTTTACACTTAATGTTTGATTTGCGAATAACAAGCTTTTTATTAAAAATATCAAGTGTTCTTTAATGGATATATTAAACTTGTAACATACAAACAGTGAACAGAAAGCCAAGAGTATACAAAGCACAGGGTTACCTCACACAAGCAAAATATATTAGATATACACACTACCTTTGCATTTATCCCCAAGTTGGTTTTGGAAGGCAGTGTATCTGAGAGCGTGCATCCATGGTCTCACGTCATGTTGTTTACATGATCGCAAAGCTTCGCTAAAGAGAGGTATTAAACACTCCTGTGACACAAAATGGGAGAAATTGGAAATAAACACTAGATTAACAACTACAATAAGCTATACCCAGTAAATAAAGCAAATCTACATGCCATATANTAAGGAACAGTAATAATCGGAACAGAAGCCGATTTACCTCTGAGGACAGCTTGCTGGACACTGTATTTTCCAGAGATGATGAACAGTACAACTGCAACGTTCCCAGAACTGGCAGTGACTGAGAGAGGGTCAATGTAGACAGTCNCAGTGGTCCCATCGCAATACGTGCGGTTTGTTTTAGGTGTTTTGTGAGATTTCTGTAAGTAAAATCAAAATTGTTTGGTCACTTGGAAATACATTATGTGGCAACTTTTGTCTTTNCTCAACAAACAATTGAATTTGAACAAAGGGGTAGAGGAACAAAAGACTAAGATGAAAGCTTACTCAGAGATTGTCTGCCACTTATGATCATATTCTGCATCCTCCAGGACCAATCTCAAAGACACAGAGCTTCTTAGTAGCTGAACTTCAATACACTTNTGCAGCTCTCTGGGGTCAGGACTTAGCATGTTGGTGAGTAGTTTCTTCATGTCTAGAACATAAACAAAAAAAGGGGGGCCTTCAACAACTACTTTCTACAACAATTTTACAGGCAATGAGAGGCAACTACAATGAGATAAGGAGCTTTTCCATTTTTGTAGGTGCAAAAACATTCTGCAATGTAAGGGGTGGATATACATTTCAATTCTATAGCATGCAAAGAAAACACTTTGCTTATGCACAAAGAACACACAAACTACATAGCTTTAAAAATATGTCAATTGGAGTTGAGCTAGGAAACTCTGAACTCTTTCCACCATTTATAAATGCATTGCANTTCAGTATTTGGTTTTGGCCAGGTCTACACTTGCACCTGTTTTGCCCTTACTCCCAAACTCTGGAACAGCCCCAAGATGTGATAACCGCATAATAAAATAGATTTATACCTATTTTTTCCTTTGATCCAGTTGTAAGATTGACATTTTCCCCAGGCAACAATTCCAGCTGTTCTGCACACTCAAGGAACGCACCATATTCAAAACTGCTCAAAGCCCTGTTCACAGAAAGGTTGTAGAAAATCAGTTTCAGTATTTCAGGTACAGTAGAACTTTTGCACAGCTTCCCATAAGGATGGAAGAGTAGACTCACTTGATATAGTTGAGGTCAGTCTTTAGGTTGATGCAGCTTCCTGCTGTCCCTTTCTTCAGGTCATGCATGCTGTTCTGCCATTCCTGGACTGCAGACCAATCAGCGATAGAAATGTAGCACTCACAAGCCTTGTTCCCCAAGTAGTTCATCACTTCAGGTAAAGGGTCACTAGGCTTTGTCAGTACAGTTTTCCGGGCGTCACCTGCACAGCACAACACAGGCTAATAATTTAACCATGTACAAATAACAAATCATTACATTGGTTTATCAATAAAATAAGTCATACAACTAAATATACATATTAGAATACAAACCATTTGAATGTTTCGGGCTAGCAGATGTAGAGCTTGAATTAGCCAATTTCAGAACAGATTTATCAAAACCTGGTGTGCTGCAGTCTGCCCCAGTCATAGCACACAAGTGTTCCTGGTATTCTACTGCTGCTTTCTCAAACCTATCAAAAAAAATAAACAGGTTATATGGTGGAACTGGTGGCTGTAAATACAGACAATTAAAAGAAACCATTAGGGAATATGCAAGTTATCACACCTTCCATCTGCTTGCAAAGCTACAGAATTGATCCATGAAAGACTTTTCCCAGCAACAGCTGAAGACCATACAGCTAAGCCCTGGATAGCTTCTGGGCATTGAAGTTCACAAAGTGCCTCCACCACCATCATCACTGTCAATTCAAGTTCAGAACCCTAAAATAAAGATAAAACCATNTTCATGACACAAAGGCTAATCAGGAACCTAGCAGAATAAGCAACACAGACGTTAATTTTGACTTACCTGAGGTCCACTGTTCTTCATTTCTGCCAGCAAGTCAAAGCCGTGCCTCACAGTTACAGCTGGTTGACCAGCTAACAGTCCCACCCTCATGATGGCAATTCGGATCCGTGTGAGCCAGTCCTGACATGTTTGTCGGTTAGTATAAAAGAATGTTCTGATGACCTAGAGAACAAAGTTACATGTCAGCAACAGAGTCAAGGGGAAAGGTTAAGGTATCATCTCCTAAAATCGGGGTAGGCAACATGTGGCTCTCCAGATGTTAAACTACAAATCCCAGCAGGCTTTGTCAAGTATCAAATGTTAAAGCATGCTGGGACATGTAGCTTGACAACATCTGGAGAGCAGCAGACCCCCTACCCTTGTCCTAAACTGATGGAACTAATACTTCTGTTGTGGTCTGCAACACTAACTATACAACTGTCACAAATAAAAAATAGAACACACAGTACTAAATGAACAATATTACTAAACAAACTTTTCACTCAACTTTTTCCCTTCCCTTAAACAGACACAAAACAGTCATGCAAATAGTTCACATAAACGCCCCCCATATTAAAATCACTTAAATAAGGAATGTACCAGAATTAAAGCTGAACAAATGCTGTTGTATACTAACTTTGGGAGGCGAGGTTAAAGCGTTGGCGCATCCTTCATAAGCATTATACATTAGCTTATCCAGATTCTCCAAGTACTGAAGGAGAAGTACTATGCGCAATTGATTATTGGCATGTCCTTCATCATTGTCTGCAGTTGTCCACTGACTAACATCCTGGTCTGGATTCAGAGTGTGAGCAGCCAGGCTTCGAATGATACCTACAAACAAAAAGAAACAAAAGTTACACTTTAGTTTACAAAGTCAGAAAGTGACAAATTATTACTCTTCATATTTTTCCCATAATTAACACTAAAGTATGACATATTAAAACATATTAAAAATGACCCATTTACTTTACTTGATGCTTAAAGCAGTAAATATTGATAAACCTGAAGTAAAAGACATTAACAGTCAATGGATGAAGCAAATACCTTCAATAGTCTGGAAAGTATCCTGAGCCCTTCCTAAAGGTGTTCGTAACTTTGAGAGGACTGTGAACTGAGCAGCTTCCCACACAGCCCACTGCCACAGGACAGCCTCGGTTTTCAGTAAGTTTCGTGGAATGAGTGAAGAGTCTCGTTTATCCAGTCTCTGACAGCTGTAGAACAATCTTTCCAGCCAATTATCCTTGCTATGGAAATAATAAAACATTTAAAAAAAATGTCAAACAATTGAAGCGATAAAAAGGCATATGGGTTACTATTGTAATTAGTATGGTTTAACATAACTTAGGAGCGCCTAAAAAACATGAAAAATGGAAAATATGGACACCCTAAAGGTGCCTCAAACTGAGAGTTTGGAAACAACTGGCATACTAGGTAGAATCAAGGTCAATTGTAGTTGCATAATATTATTAGCAAGGTTGGAAGGTACGATTTTATTATCGGGTAAATATTTATACTTCATTTGAATGTTTAGGAATATCTAAGGGCAATATTACAGGCTAGATTTTATCCCATTACCATCAAAAGGCACCCAAATGCTTTTCACAGGACAAAGCAGATTCTCTGAGACTGCCAAATTACTACCTATGGGGCGATAGGACAACTTATACTTCCAATCCAGTCTACACAACCTTTGGCTTTCCAGATGTTGTGAAAGCACACCTCAAAGGACAGCATAAGTCATTACATGGCAAAGCATTATTTGTGTAGTTTCATAACCGCTGGATGCCTGTGCCCGCTTTAGTCATACCATACAGAAGGGTTTCACAGTATCACAACTTACCCAGATCTGTGCATGCTGCCATAGAGAATAAAACTGATGACATCAGAAAAGTCCTGTGGGTGGAATGTGTTGCTTGGCGATTTGCCCATGTGGTTTCGTATTGCAGAAGAGATTTCCTGCATTTCTGTATGATTGGTGTTACTGAGGGTGGAAACAAAAATTTTGCTGCAATACTCATACTCATTCATACAGTAGTGAGGCACGTTACAATACCAGGGGTGTAAGACAGAATGGAATCTAGGAATAACATTTAAAAATAACTTTACGCTGTTTGGACATAGCTTGGGCAAAGACTAGACTTTAAATAAAATCAGGAAATTAGGAGAAAAAGAATAAATACCTTAACAAAAGGTCTAAAGGTATAGATTTCAATAGTTTTCCAAAGGCTTGTCTGACTCGAGTTCCACTTGACACAAGCTGAACACGACACACATCAACACACCTGAAGCAAGAAAAGTTATATTCATGTAGAGTAACATACAATAAGCTGATATTTGATATAGCCGCTTCAATGTAAACTCATATTAGCACATTTCTTATGAATGCATACAAGATACTTTATAAACATAATAAACCTTCTGAGTATTCCTGTAACATTCAAATGAACTCAAGTGGTTTCCACACTATTATAGACATACGAGTGTAACATACCTCTGCAATAAGTCTTCAGGTAATGAGGAGGATAAAACATGGAGGCTGTTACAAGCTTGAAGGCTTATGGTCACATCTTCGAAGAGTGCTGGTAGAAGAAGAAAAATGGGAGACATGTAAGGCACTGTAATGTGTTATTCAAACATGCAGCTGTGACAGAATACAAAGCATAATTAATATTGGACACTATCAAAATGTAAAAAAGTCAAAACACATTAGAGACGTCTATTTTCTTTTGTTATTTTGGAGATTTGATTGCATTTTTCATTTTTTAACCTGTTTAACATGAAACATGTTCTGTTGAATAATAATTATAAAAGTCTAGGTAGGTTTCGTCTTGAGATAAATATAATATAATAATAAAAAAAAGAAGTATCACAACCCAGATCTTACTATTTGCCAGGAGTCCTTTGCAGAAATTATGAAACGATGGCAAGGAGAATAATGGTGTGTATGTGTCTGACTTCTTCATGAGAACAGCCACTTCCATAGCCCACACCATTAACAGTTTCCTACAAGAAAATCACAAACCTCTTAATTCTACAAGTGAAAAAAATGAAAGCATTGCTAGCTTTTAACCTGCATATTTTAAATTGTACATCTCTCCCAGTTTCATACAGCATTTAGCATTTCCCCACATGCAGTTACCGGGGATGCTATGGTGGGACAGGTATATGATTTCATTTAAAAATCTTATTACAGAGACCAAAACACAAGTATAACCATACTAATTCTAAACTGTATTGACCCCCCCATTACTCTGCAGTACCAGGGTTCACCCCTTGATATACATGGAAGCTGATATAGGATATAGCCCATGTCTAGTTCCTCTTAATATATTTATGTCTTTCTTGCAACCCTCCAGATAAAGGCTATACCAATGCTCTATGCAGTGACATTACTACTTCCCTCTGCTAATAATTCCACTCCCCACAAGTAAACATCTGACGTCCCTTATCATTGCTTTGTTACATTGCTTGGCTACCTTAATATAAATTGTGACTCCTAGATCCCTTCTTTTCTCTGTAGCTTTCAATGCAGTGACATTAATATTATAGAACACATGTTGAGTGCGTTTAGATTTGGGACTTATTGAAAGCTTTATTCTACTAAGCAAATACATTTTAGTTTTAGTATTTCTTCTCTCAAAGAATGGAGTGATTAGTCTCTAATAAGCCATATAAGATTTTCAAACCACACCCTTCTTATACACAATAAAGCAACAATGAATTGCAATGTACCTGGTATCCTGACAAAGATTGTCTTTCTTAAGCAGAATTCCCAGGAGATTGAGAATGACAGAGAAATGTTTCTTTGTAGCAGTGGTGACAGTACTGATAACTGCTACATCAAATAACGAGGGCGATGAGGAACTGAGACTACTGGAAACAAAATGGTCATGTCTAAAAGGAAAGCGGAAAAACAAAAAACATTAAAAAAATATTCTTTAAATTTTGGGAATATCCTTACCAACAACATTAGAGAAAATAGTACCAATTGGTCCAGATATAGATACTTATGCCATATAATTACATGTGGGTTAATTGGCTTGGGAGGGGGGGATTTCATTAGTTGCAAACGGCCCAAGTGTAATAACAGTATCTGTGTGCAAAATGCAACAATAAAGTATTCTCCATGCATGCACACACTGACATTCATTTTACCTCCCCTGCAATTCAACATGGTTTTACCCACTCGATTGTATGTTCAATAATATATAAGTCTGGATCTGGTCCTATGAACTCTATTGTGTGTTATCAGGAATTTAGAATAAGGTTAAACTGTTCAGGGACTAATATGAATGCTTGTTTAATAACAATTTGTATCAGACAGAATTGGTGGGGAATGGGGTCTTTTTTACATTCTAAGGAGATTGATATAGGTGCAATTACCCATAGACTAAGGACAATTTTAGTCAGTCAGTGGCCAGTTAACCTAGCGGTATATTTTTGAAAATCCACACAGATACAAGGAGGAGAACATACAAACTCCACACAGATAAGGTCTTGTCCAGAATCGAACTCACGACCCATCATCAATAGAATCAAGTTAATATATTCCTCCAAGTCTCAATAGAAACCTTCCACATGCATGCACCATGCTGACATAAGGCTGAAACAAGTGACTGTGAAAATGGCAATAAAATGATTTCATGTCCATCCATACCTGGTACAATGTGAATATAAAGTGCTGAGTACAGCATACTGCACTGCTGGATAGTGAATCGCTATGTCATCATGCACAATCATTAAATTCTTACTCAGCAATGCAAACACTGTAGGGGAAAGAGCCCACATCTGAAAAGAAAGACCATACACAAGGTTATATATGACAAACGTTTGCTTGCTGTGGTACACTTCAATATCAAAATAAATGCACAACCCAGTAAAGTGAGGCACTCAAGCATCAAATGGTTAACTTCCAATAGAAAGTAAAGTAATCCATTTGAGTATAATAAAGCACACAGGTTAGAATAAAGCACACAGCCCAAATGTTAGGGGCACTCCTTGGAGCTGACCATTTTATTTTATTTTGCAAACCGTATGCATACGAGTATATTATATAGCCATATAGTATATATAACTAGTATATAGTAAGTATAACTCTACAAGTGAAGGTCACTGAGGGCTGGATCCAGACTGTGATGTGTTTTGTGGATTCAGAAGTTTAACTGAAGTAAGATTATGTGCGCATGTTTACTTGGCCTACATACATTTCCCAAAAAATGACGCAAGATCAAGTGCGGGTAAGTGCATACGGGACATACACAGTGTGCGGGGTGGGTAGCATNTAAAGTGTACAGTAAGGCTTTAGCTAAGCCCTTACGCACACCCACCCGCAAGCTCATAAGAAAGCTTTGCAGGGAAGTTATGGTAGGGTCCTGGCGGCAGATTCTCCACCGTATGGGGGGGGGGGGGGAGTGGTCTCCCCATGAGGGAGGACATAGGAATATGCTTCCAAATTCAGGTTTCAGGTCACTGACCGCTAAACAGCCCTGAGTGAGGACATTGAAGTGAGATTAAGAAGACAACTATAGGGGGACACACATACACAATTGTTCATATGAAAATATTTGTAGAAATTTCTTTTCTCCAAGACACTGTAGAGTTCTGAAGGTGGAACTAGAAGATGTCCAGTAAGGGCTTTGTGCCACATTTGATAAAAAGATGGGGAACTAATGTACAATTCCAGACTCCACTGACAATCTGCTGCTCCCTGTAACACTGACTGGACTGTCAGGCAAGGAGCAGCAGGTAGAGAGATGTGGCTCTGTACTATATTTTATAGTTTCAAAAACTTTATGTCATAAAACAATAACTAATGCATGAAAAGCACATGTTTTGTACATGGTTTACCAGCATATTAAGCTGTGTGAAACACTTAGTAGACAAAACAGATCCAAAGTGACAAACATTTACCAAAGCAGAACACTGTATATAGAACAGAACTACTCACCCCAATCAGGGAATTCTTTGCATTTCCAATTGTTGTCAAAACACTTAAATCAAACAAGACAACAAACTTTGCATTGTCCACACTGAAAGTATGGTTCTTGTATGCTTCATGTTGGATGTCAGCACAGGCCTCTGGAAGTTGGAGACAGCTGAGAAGGCTGTTTAATGCACAAGTCATCTCTCCCAANATCAACTTGTATGCAGTCTCCAAAACGGGAATGTTCTTCAGAGTCAACACTGCCTGGTATAGAGAATGTGCCGCTTCTACTACCTGTTAAACGTTAGAAAAGATTTACATTTATGTCCATATTATT
>JABWIB010002347.1:57039-73912 GCA_016617825.1 Platyplectrum ornatum | reverse complement strand
ATGCATGTAGGGGGTCACTAGCTAGGAGTATGCATGTATGGGGGTCACTAGCTAGGAGTATGCATGTATGGGTTTCACTAGCTAGGAGTATGCATGTATGGGGGTCACTAGCTAGGAGTATGCATTTATGGGGGTCACTAGCTAGGAGTATGCATGAAGGGGGTCACTAGCTAGGAGTATGCATGAAGGGGGTCACTAGCTAGGAGTATGCATGAAGGGGGTGGGGATGTTTGCATATGTTTGGTTGCCAGCTGGATGTCAGCATATATGCAGTCTGTGTATTGGTATTTTGATCACTTGGCTGGCTGTATGGCATTTAAAGGGACATCATGTGGTTGTATACATCTCTGCGCGTCTTGTGCTGGGAGTCGGCATTTGTGAGGGTCCCATGTTGGGTGTAGGCATAATACAGATTCTAGCTCGCTGCTATGTAAGTGACTTGGATAGAAGTGTCTGCTTGTACGGAGCATTCTGCTGCTCACTGTTTATGTGCATTGCTAGTAGACGGGGACAGATACTGTACGTATCCCAACATTGATGTCATCGAAGCCTGAGTTATCCGTACACTACATCTACTCCAATCAGAATTGTGTGTTGTGTATAAGATCTATCCTCCCATGTGTACATAGAATCAATGAAGCCCTGTGTGAATACGCATTGAGCGGAACCTTTCTGGGCTTCCAGCTCCTTAAACACTTCTCTAGGGAAAGAAAGCAATCCCCATTGTGTTTTCCCAGGGGACACGAGTGACATGAAATAGTACTAGCGTATGCGTATACAATATCGCACAGTGGATTATAGCTGTATATTGTTCAGCTATAACCCAGTGGAGTAAGTATGTGTGTGTACTTGTTACCTCCCATGACTATTTATCCTTCCTTCCATTAATACGGTAAAGATAGAATAAAATCCCCTCCGCTTGTCTCTTATCTCAGTCTAATGGTTTCCTGTGTAACGTTTATGTTTATCATTCATTCATTGCTATAATGCAGCGCCACAAGCGGCTTGGGTAGACCTTTTATTGAACGCTTCCTGAGCCTTTGAGAAGTTTGTATAAGGCGGATGCTAATATTTGTTTAAAACGTTTGAAAGCCGCTATAAAATGTATACGTTCCGTATGCGCGTGTTTGGACAGACCCACACAAATGTAAGCACCACGTGGGGGAACGTACAGCTAATTGAAGTCAGTAAATAGAATGTGTGGCAACGATACAAGAATCCAATAGCACTCTGTAACGCCTACCCCGGTGTTTATTTGAACGTGTAGGTCAGTAATAAAAGAAGGACTCAGCAGCTATTTAGAAAGACAGAATATATAATACATGACGTGCGTTACCCCGAAAGTAGGAGCCGTTCCAGACCTTAAACCATTGCACAGCTCCAGCAGACGTGTGAGAGGAGAGTTAGGCTCTCCCCCCCGGTGACAGTGCATGCCGGTAATAGNGTGCCTGATAGACAGTAGGTTGCGATGAATGTTGTCAGATACAATTCTATTGCTTGGCTCTGGACTCTGTTCCGCTCGTCTCCCCTTAAACACACAAGCACAATAACATTTGCACGTGGTAAGGCTAGACGTACGCCACTACTGTGGTAATGCGGTGACTTTACAGAGTCTACGGTAACTTTTTATTATTTTTTTTAGTATTAGATTTTTTTTTCTGTATGCTAGCCAGGATACATGAAATGCTTAATATTAGATGCGTTTGGATCCGTAGCGACGTATCTGCCGTATTGAGACACCCTCCTCCCCCCACACCTGCCACATCTACGTTCATCCGAAACATATACACCCTACCTTCATTTGCGTTACAGTGACACGCGCACAACTCACAGATAGCATTGGATGGATATGTACATAACAGGAGGGATTGGCATCCAGCATTAGAACCCCCCCCTGCTGTGTATNTATGGCTGTAGGTGAGCATCAGAAGCTGGGAACAGTAGCGCACAGACCTCCGGCTGCACAGCAGGTAATTACCAGATGCCCTTCAGTGTCCTATGGAAAGCTGTTGCACACCTAGACCGGAGGGCATCCCTAGTTGTGAAGTGTGCCAGACACACCCGTGTGCCTACTTGTCCAAACACTTTCCAGACACAGGGGTAGGGTTAACCCTTCGCGGAGGGCTCCCAGACGCTGCGTAAGCCCTTGAAGTAGCCTTGACGTGTATTTTATTTCCTATTGTAAGGTAGTCATGCTGGTGATTCACTATGCTGTCTGCCAGTGAGGCTACTACCCACAAGACCTGAAGAGGCAGTGCCTGGACATGCTGAGAGTTGTAGTTCCACACCTGAAATGGGGACATGCACGTAATTCTCAAGTACCTTGTTGGTGTATATGTATAAACACCCTCGACTAAACTTGAGTTTAAATGTCATCGGGACGGTCACCAACCAGCTTAGCAACCCCGTTATTTCATTGGAGGGTCGCAAAAACTATAGATTCAATATCAGTCTTTTTGATTAGTTCATTTTTTTTGTTGGTTGGTTTTTGTTGTATTGTTTCAGTAACTTTTACAATGTCACTAACGTCTGTTGTGCCTTCTCCCAGTTATCAGATCTGCTATGTACTCATTAACCTCCCACAGCCCNTAATTGCTTTACATATCGCTGTGGTTCCCCCTGGCTGGCTCCTGTGTTGCATGTATTACATAACAGGCATATACAGTATGCCCCTATCACCTGCATATACAGTGTTCTCATGTGATAGCCATCTGGCTCCTGTCTTGTTTCAGGTATGATTTTAGTGTTTTGACTGGGGACTTATTCTCTTTTTTATTCTGTTATTGACCGGACTGAGGAATTGTGGAATGTGTACCCTGATTTATGTGGTTCATGTGTAACCTTTCTATGCATGTGCTTTACCTCCGTCCATTGATTTCTGGGTCGTCTGATTTATAAGATAATATAATAAGGGCAGATTTCATGCGTCTTCTCACCCTTTATCCATGAAGATACCTATGAACTACCCCACAGCCAGGACAGCAATTGTGTTGTGCTGTTTATTAAACTTCATGTAACTTTACCATTTAACTTGCACGGTCCTTGCCTAGTGGGACTGGAAGGNACATCTCACTAGCTCCACATTTTATTGCTCTGCAATGGACATCACCTAAATACCAATAAAGAATACATTGTACTATACAAGATCCTCCAACATCACCCATTCCACCATGTACACAATACTCTGTTACTATGGTAACCACCTGTGTATAAGACAATCTGTTACTATGGTTCCCACCTATGATGAAGGGAACAATCGGTCCGTTAAAACCAGGTGGGAGGGGCCACTATATTACCATTGCTAAGAAACGTTCCTGTATATAAAAGCATAGGTTGCTGTGATGTTTATTAACACTAGGCCGCTGTACTAAAGGTCACTTTATGTGTAGTCATGTGACTAGATACTAGCGAACTGCACAGCGGGATACTAGTGCCCGCCCACAACATGTCTACCATGTGTGTAGGGCATGGTAACTCGACTGGTGTAATATGTTCCATATTCATTCTGGCATCTGTCGACTGACTTGAACTTTATAGCAACCTTAAATATGTATTAATATGCTTTCACCAACAGATGGGGCTAAATGGGACTGAACGTTATAAACTGCAATGATATGAATGGCAAAATCCAAATGTTTCTTATTAAAGCCTCCGTCCGCGGGCTATGAAATGAAATAGGCAGGTGTGGAATCAGCAGGGTGTTTACCTTGCTCCACACACGCCTTGTAGTGGNCGTGTGCTATATACGGCTGGATTGACAGACACAACAATTCTCAGCTTACTCCCTAATGTTTGGTAGGGACCGGTACACATGGAGATGGAGTGACACAGAGATGACACCAGCATTCCATCTGCCAGCCTCCCACTTCAAAGAGCTGAGTGTTTACCCTCCGTCATCTTCTCCTCCTCGCCATCGCTGTGTAAAATGTGACACCATTCCCCAGCTACCTTCCTTCTCCAGAATATCCTCATGAATGGATGTGTAGGGTGTGTGTGTATGCGGCACGCCATGTAACCACGTTATCACTGACCGTTTCATTGACAAAACATGAATGAAAGGATGAATGAATATATCTCATGTCTGTCTCTCTTTAATATCTGTCCATTTATCTCTTTATTATCGGTCATTCAATCTCGCTTGTGTGTGTCTCCCTCTCTCGCTTGCTTGCGCGTGTCTCGCTCGCTTGCATGTGTGTGTGTGTCTCTCTCGCTCGCTCGCCTGTGTGTCTCTCTCGCTTGCTCGCTCGCCTGTGTGTCTCTCTCGCTTGCTCGCTCGCCTGTGTGTCTCTCTCGCTTGCTCGCTCGCCTGTGTGTCTCTTCTTTTGTATGTATGTATGTATGTCCCACCACCCACCCCCCTACTATGGGTACTTGTAATACGCAAAATTGCCCTTCCTGCCCACCATGAGAAGGTCTTAAGTACATATGTCTGAATCCTGCTTTTAGAATCGCTTGCTGTTATTAGTCAGTGTTTTATTATTACCGTATATACTTATTGACTGGTGTATAAGCCGACCCCCTGGTATCATGTCTCTCCACCGCCCTGTACACAGTAATGGATGTATACTCACAGCTGCTGCTCCAGGACTTCAGTATAAACTTGGTGATGGTGAGATGGTGCTGTCCTGGGCTGGCAGTTCTGTGCTGGCAGTGCTGGGCTCTGGGCTGGCGGCAGGGCTGGGATGTGGGCTGGCGGCAGAGCTGGGCTCTGGGCATCACGTCACTGGGCGAAGGAAGCGTCCGGTGACTTAGTGGTGGTGACTTAACTGGACGCAGTGTGGCGATAGTGTGGCGATGCTGCGGCGAAGACATGGGCGCCCGATGACACGCTGAAGGCACGCCAGTGACAAGCTGAAGGCGCGCCGATGACACAGGCCCCCCGAAGGTGCCAGTGCAGGAACTGAGAGCCGCCGGAAGATGTCACCTCCGGAGCTCTCTGCTTCCTCCTCCTCCTGCAGACACCCAGTTTTTGACTCGAGTATAAGCCGAGGGGGGAACTTTCAGCACAAAAAATGTGCTGAAAAACTCGGCTTGTACTCGAGTATATACCATACTTATTTAAGAGAAGTTCGGCAAATGCCTAAAGGCTGCTGTGAACTTGATATGCATATTTGTGAAAATAGAACTCACAAATGACATAGGTTTGTTTGTAAATTAGAGTTGTGCTAGGAAGCTTTTCCTTTCAACTCTAATTCAGTTTTATAATTTCAATTTGCCTTCCTGTATAACCCAGGTCTTGTCTTACTCCCAAGCTCTAGATCACCCCGTNGCCTTTAGCAACCAATCATGTTCTAGATATGCTATTTTAGAATGTACAGCAAGCAGGCCTGTGGCTCTAGGTATTGCCAAACACGTCCCACAGGTATTGGCTATGCNTGTGCTGTTTGTTCATGCTGGGCTTTATAGTTCCACCACACCTAGANTCCCGGTTGACTATTACCTCTTTTCCACCAAGAACCCAGGTGCAGACCTGGGTTTGTACCCTGCATTTTTTCCAGGTCAAAAAAAGAGACCTTTTCCACTGCAGGGTGAACCTGGGTTGACACCATTTCCACAGAATGGAGTAGAGTATTGTTACCTATCCCTAACCCAGCGACCCGCATTAGTCCCAGGTAAAAACCTGGTCACTTTACCCGGGTTTAATTTCTTGGGACCCTTTTCCACCAAACTAAACCTGGGTCTTTGTGCATAAACCCGGGTTTTTTTTGTCAGTGGAAAAGGGGTATATATCTGCCTCACTAGACTCCAGCTGTGCATTGACTTCATATGTACTCACAGGATGCTGTGCGATACAGGGTTTAAGTGGTTAAGCCCCTTTAACAATGTACTTTCTGGTAAGCCTGACTATAGGATCCTCTGTAACAGCTGTCATCACCCGTTCCCTCAGCTGTAAATCCTATTTTTGGCCCCTCATCTCTGTTGCCCCCTGTTCCTCCTCACTTTTAGGTCACGGAAATATTGAAAACTTTGCTTGAAAAAGCCTCTTGTTTATCCTGCCCCGGCAGACACATAATGTGCCTGTTGTAAAGCGGTTAAATAAATGCATTCTTAAAGGGCCAGCGTAACGCTACATCACGAGATAGGTTAGCCGAGGAAGGAATCTGATAGGTACAATAAGTCAGCTGTGTGGCGACTCTGGCTCATGTTAAGGCTTAATTCACAAACTTGTCAATGAAAAGTCTCCTTATTGCAGGAAATGTTTCTGAGGAATATTTACAGGGTTGGAGGATAGATGTTTAGAGTTTAGAACAGGGGTTCTTAAGCTTTATTAAGGGGAGTACTAGTAAGCAACTAATTAAAAAAAATATATATATATTTTCCTTTTTATTATTATTTTATAACTTTTATTTCACCTACCTGATGGGGAACTTACCGTCCGCTCTTAAATTGCCTGATGATACGTATGGATGTCTTAACCACTCCCCTTTCCATGACACTACTGTCAAATTTANATCTTCCCCCGTCCCCCTTGAATACTCTGACATGTGCAGGGGGCAGTACTGCCTCATAGTGCTGATCCGTTCCCTAACATCTGGCACTTGACTTCTGAAGCAAATTGCGGAAGTCTGCTACCGGACACAAATCTGGTTCCTGTCCAGTGCACTTATCCGTTTATATCTGTATTCAGTCATTCATTCATTTCTTCATTCATGTGCCCTGCTATAAATTGCTGAGTAAATCATAGGCGTTTAGGGGTCTAAACTATGACATGCTTTAAATCCCTCTTTCCTGATGAGGCCTTTGAATACTGCGGCAGTGTGTTCCTAATAAAATATGTTCCTAGGAAATTGGTGTAAATTATGGACTGGGCTTTTACAAAAAGGGCATCTTTCATACGGCAATTTATTTTTAGGGATTATATCGGGATTTATATCAACTCTTCCAGAATTCCCGGGAGACTCGGGCAAGTATCCTGGAAGAGCCAGAAAATCTCCTGGGACCCAGTCGATTGTAATGTCGATNGCTGCTTCTTGGCCCGAGCGTTCCAGAGATTGGGCAGGGCTTGTTGATGACCCCATCAATCCATAGTAAATACAGGCAGTTGCCATGCAGGGGGTGGGGCCTTAGGTGTGATTGGCATAAGTCACACCCTCCAATCCTCTCCCATGCTACCNACTCCCGGGAGGNAGAAACCAAAAATTGGGAACCCTGGTTGATATATTGGAAAGATTGTGGTCAGTGGTTACATTTACAGCTATTTACAGTCAACACAATAAATATTGAAAGTGTTTATTGGCTGATAATGTAACACACAATAAATATTGATGGTGCCATCTTTATTGTAAAATAGTTTTCGTGGCAGTATTAGACAATCCCATGGGTGGGGCTTTTCAATGGACACACCCCTTTGGTAGCCCAGAACACACCCCTTTGGTTATAGCGCTATCACAAATCTACCCGCAAAAGTTGGAAATCCTGGTATATGGAGACGTTACTGCGGCTTGTGAAGTAGTCCCTTTGTTTGCATTCCTTCACGCNGAATCAATCTGGCCTCTGTTAGCGCACTGTCATCACAATTCACTCTTCTGGTACCTGCAGAAAGCTCTTGGG
The DNA here is from genome assembly GCA_016617825.1 of Platyplectrum ornatum. Lineage (NCBI taxonomy): Eukaryota > Metazoa > Chordata > Amphibia > Anura > Limnodynastidae > Platyplectrum > Platyplectrum ornatum. The sequence goes on along the minus strand of JABWIB010002347.1, from coordinate 66,361 downwards.
GACAGCAGCAGTAGGTGGGGGGAGCGAGTATGAACGCTTGTGTTACTTAGACAAACTGCTGCTCCCATTGAGAGTATCACATCTCCGAATATTTCCATCCTCTGCCCCCAGTGTTTCCATTTAAATTATGGAACCAGTATTGTATGGATCTAGCCCGTGCCTTGTTTTGTTTGATCCGTCACACACATTCCTGTGTTTTCCTTAAGACTTCCACGGCGTGCAGTCTTTTCTCGGCTGGTAGGGCACTGTTGTACGCCGGCTGTGTGTGTGTGTTCCAGGTCTTGCGTCCCCTCATATTTTAATTCTGTAAATGAGAACAAGACCTCGGGCCCTTCTCGTTCCTCCGTTCACATGNAAATGCCAATGTACAGTTCCCCAGATGAAAAGGACTAAAAAGGAACTGTTTATGCTTTACCTTAATATGAAAGCAACACTTGGATAAAATGTAAATCACAGAGCACTTTGCGCTGGTTCTTGGCAGACGCCACTGGGACGGAATTAACTAATTGAGGCTGAGATCAGGACGCCTGGCGGCTGTTTATAATGATGCATGGTGTATGGAGGGCTCGGAGATGGGGAACTGACAATGCACCAGGGAGAGGTGGGGGCTTCTCTTTGAGTCGTTCTACCTAGTCTGATGAGCATCCGTATGATTAGTCAGCCAATACCTTCTACAGAAATCTCAGTCAGTGTGATCTCACTGGTCCCTGTGACCTTTCATGGTCAATATAAGTGCCACTTCCTTCCCACTCGCGTGAGTGGTTTCCGGTTATTGTGTGACTGCATTGTGTCCCAGCCCTGCGTCTCTGTCAACAAGTGTGCAAATGCACAACTAAGCCAGTGCTTTTATAAATAGGGAAGCGCTGTGTTGCCCTTAGCAATACATTGATTGTAGCTATTCTTTTTAACCATGTGCTGCTTGGAAGAGAATAAGAATCACAAATGTTGCTAGGGGCAACATCCAGACCCATTCCACCAGGTACAAACTACACTATTATTACCAAGTAATCAGTTACTATGGTAACCACCTGTGTTCCATAGAAAAGAGTTTTTAGACAACAGTTAATTAAATCCAGGTGAGTGACAGCTGGAAGATCCAGAAGCAGAGTATCGTGTACCTGGTGGAATGGGTCATGTTGCAGGGTCTGACTACATCTCCTCACNGATGTGTTAGTAAATGTTCCCCTGGAACACTGGTTTAAAGTGTGCCAAGACTGAAAGTACTATCTTACTANCTTAAACACCNTNTGTGTNTNTNTGTNTNTNTATATATATATATATATATATATATATATATATATATATNTTCTATANTATCTATAGATAAATATAGACTTTATTTTAACCTGTGTGTGTACGTGCTTCCTGTGTTTGTGCTGGATCGTGTAAAGCAGGTCTGTGGCTTTCTAGGAATTGTATAAATCCCAGCATGCTTTGGGTTTACCAGACATATTTGTGCTTTTGCACTATGCATGGGCAAAAACAATAATACGCATNTGCATCTTCAGATCCAAAAGCACTGGGCAGTTGCATCCGTGTGCATTCAAATGGCACATTTACTAGAGATTTCATGTTATGACCGGCATGACAAGTGCAGCATCGAACTAAGGAACTTATTGGCCAAAACCAATGTTAGTAAAATGTTAGTATTTGCATCTTATTAGACTTGGGCTAGGAAGCATTATCTCTCAACTCTAATTTTGTTTGCAACTAATGAAAATCTCCCCTGCAATTTAACATGGTTTTGGTAACCACTTGGTAACTTTNCGCTCGTAAGTTTCTTATTTTGTAAGTCTGGATCTGGTCCTTATTGTGTACACACACAATTGTGTAGTCCTGGAAAATGATTGCACATCACCAGCCTTCTACAAGAGGAATGGTAATGTCTATACTGTATGTGAGGATTATCTGTTTACTGACAGAGTATGTATCATATAGTATTACAGTATTACAGAGTACTTCCATTCTGGACTACAAAACCGAACCAGAGGCAAACAAAAAAACGAAAACAGTTTTGTTAATTGTATGTACCTGAAGGGAATTGAACAATTTTGACGTTATTATATATTTGGCTTGTATATTAAACATGTGAAGAGAGCCACATGGCCCATCCAGCCTGTCCATTTCTTTAGTTTTTAACCATACTGAGTCCTTGACCCTTTTATGCTTTTCAGTTTAATTTAAGATTTATGTTCATCCATAACATGCATAATTGGTCTACTATGTTAGCCTTTACCACCTCATCAACTTATCAACTACTCTTTCAGTGAAGTCATTTTTGCACACATTTCGCTTTGCTTGCAAGCTTACAATCCATAGGAATTCTAAATTCTCTGATATCTGTGCATTTCGGTCAGATTTTTACCTGGATCCAATCGGAAATGAGTTTGCTCCATCCACACTGGCCTAAATTTACTATGCAAAGAGATGGGTTGCTNTGGGCAACACNCCCACTTTTCANTCAGATTAAACTGTTTCATNTTACATACTGGAGAATGTGAGCTTGAATCTGATTGGTTGCTATGGGCAATATCCTCACTTTTCAATCTCCCTGCTTAGTAAATTGTGTTCTGATCCAGATTTCCAACTGCTACATATTCACTTTTGCGCTCGTCATGAGTTTCATGGACGTCCAAGGCGCCAGGGGATTGACTTACAGGCCACTTACACGGATGTCTATTCCTACAATTTAGTTCCTAACAAGTCCTGTGTCATGCTACATCCATTGCATAATGTAATGTCTCTTGCATGTGCCCAGACTGTTGGAAAAAGCCATTCNTTAACCTCAGACAATTAATACCCTTCATTAGTCACCAAACGGGCATCCACAAGCTGGATTAAGTTTTTCCATTCTCTTGTTATTCTCTGCCAAAGTGTGTGTTTCAATGTTTTGGCACTTGGGACTCTGCCAAGAACGTGCATCTCTGAGCAATGAGAGAATTCCCGGCACCCGGTCCTCCGCTCTCTCCTCGCACAATATGTCTCTGTATATGAGCAATAATGACCTCTATGGCTATTCCTGGTGCCTCTACTGATACCATAGACATTCATCACCTGGAGAAAGTCATTTACCATAAATTCTGCTCTCACTCCTGAATGCAATGCTGTATATAGCTATATAATTACAATTACAATAATTACTCCAAATAATGAATTAAAGTTACAATAATTACTCCAAATCATGAATGTGTTACATGGGGGATCATTGGATTGCAATTAATGATTGACTGTTAGTATAGTCGGTTTCTTGGTTTCTATGTAATATATAGGGGCGGCCTCGTGTTGGGATTTAAATCTTCCCCCCGCNACTTGCCGTAATTTCTTAATTTAGTGGATGGGGATAAGAACCGGGCCAGCGGGCAGATCTTCTAAAACACAAAACATTGCTTTAAGTACTCTTCGCAATACGTGAAACATTCCCATTTACATAGGTCATATCCGAGCGTAAACCAAATAAATAACGTTTACTTCATTTGGGACCAATATTGACATTCACAGAACAATAATAATAGCATCTAGTTACACAGAAATAAAGAATTTGCTATAATGATATCAGAGTGTGTGTTTATATTTTGACTGATACATATTAAAGGATACTTTATTGTTTCTAGTTTACCCATAATGTGAGACTATGATGGGGGTCTCGCAGTTTGTATGAGTTGAGTGCAGAAAGGGCAATGATTGCACCATTTAGCTTTTTAAGAATTTTTTGCCAGAGACCCTGACATCATAATCCCTATTTGAACTGACCGGTTGAAATACCACACTTCTCTTGTAACAATGACCATTGTTCCGGAGATCTGGAGAATGTGGGTAAGTTTATGTCGTCGTTCTTTCCAGGGTGCCCTTTGCAAGCCCGGTGATGCCGTCTAAGCAGTAGAATGGATTTCTCAGTCTCTCTGACCTTTCGAGCTGGTGACAGTGACTCAGTGTCCCTGCTATGGGTTTAGCATGACCTTAGGAACTTGCCACTTGTGTACTACAGATTGCAGAATCTCTTGTAGGAAGTCTGGACTGGAGCTATGTGCATAAGACAACACACAAGCCAAGATGTTAAATGCCCATCTATTCTGCTAATGCCTCCTCAGGCCAATCAATGTGTTCCAGTTGATATGGGCCGCAGTTTATTTCCCTAATATGGGTATGGGTATGGTTCAGAGTTGAGGATAACAGCCAGTAAGGGACACATTTGCAAAATATTTTCCCAACTAAAGCAAAAAAAANCGAAAGTATTTAAATTGCACTTCTTACATTGCACATTGTTTATCCAATAATGACTTACTAACGGGACCAACCCCTCTGTCAATTATACATACTTGAAAAATGCACTGTACATGCTGATTAGTCTGGTTATAGGAGGCATAACAGCTACAACAAAGTATGACTAACATTGTAAGATATGGTTTACATTTAGTTGTAATTGAATTGTGGTTTCTTTGTACTTTTAAATGCTTGTTTTACTTATGCTAAACTCATTTATGTTCTTTTTTTTTTTTGTAGGAGATCGCTTTTTGTTTGGATTATTTTATATATTACCTGTTGCCTGGATATTTCCCAGGGAGCAGCTGAAGGTAAATATTTTATCATTTCTTTGTTTTCTTAATTGGAGCCCATTGCAATTACAGTACAGCAATTAATGACATGTAAATGTTGCCATATAACATCAGTGAAAAAGAAATAAACATCACATTGGTCTATTTTGGTACAAAGCTAAAATATATATGTATAAACATTCACAATACTATATCAGTTATTATTATTGACAGTGTGTCAGTGTGAATCTGTGATTATCTAACCGTATACATACAGACCACACATTCAAGCCCTTGACATATATTATTATTATTTAAAAATTGTATAATAATAATATAACATTATCATATTATGTAACACTTTTAACAATCATTATAAAACTAGTTAGTAACAGGTTGGTGATATAAGAGGGTCCTGTTCACAAACTAACACTCAATACGACCAATTGGAGGGTGGTAGGTTCAGAGGAAATGTGCGAAACAATTACATCACTGAAAGAGTACTTTATAAGTGGAATAGCCTCCCATCAGAAATGGTAGATGCTAGATAGATTAAAGTTAAAGCACACTTGGGATAATATATGGTTATACTTATAAAGCAGACTAAATGGGCCACCTGGCTCTTATCTGCCTGCACTTTCTATTTAAGTTGCATGGTAAAAGTCCTGAGGGCTCTGTATGATCCCGTCACACAGCCATGTCACTCACAGAACTGTGGATAATTTTGGAACAGAGGGATGAGCTGGAGTTTTTATTCCCAGGGCNTTGAAATAATATTTCTATAGGACCAAATAAAAAGAATGCCACTAATTGCCATCAAATCAATGAAGTCAAATTAAAGAGAGGCATATAAACTTATTTTCTCGTGTGACCCCAGAAAGCCTTGTGGTAACATGTCGGATATCAAGGAATGCCAGCAGAGCATCTAGTCAGGATAAAGAGAGTATATTCTAATATTAGAAAATAGCTGAATACAGGTTATACACCTTTAATTACCTGTGCAAATGTAACAGTAGCGTAGATCAGAATGCAGTGGAGAGGAAGATTAGATTGTGCTCCTCAGTGGTGATAATTCAAGTTAAAGCCCATTTTGCAGTAGTTCTACTAGGTGAATCACAAAATATGTTCTTGAGATATTTTATCTCCATACCAATTCATCGTTATATCTGTGCTGGTCATCTGCAGCAATTCAAAACAATATGCCATTGGTTAAACTCCAAATAAACTGTTCTCTTTTAAAATAACAACATAATGCCTAATGCCTTAATTATGAAAATAAAAAGATAAGGCTTAATTCTGAATGTATCCTCATTAATGATCAGCCGTGGTATGTTGACATCCATCAAAATCCACTCGGGAATAATGCGAATTATGTATGTTCTGAACATAGTTACTAAAAATTCCACTGAAAGGTCAGCATGCCAGGGGCCTCATAGTGCCATACTTCAGATATCACATTGGACATCTATGTGTATCACCACATTAATAAGTGCCACAAACATGTACCTTAAGAGTAAAATAATAAAAGGTTTGGGATATGAGGTGAGTGAATGTCATCTGTTGGAAACAGTATTAGAGTTGAGAGACGATACTTCCAGCACAAGTCTAATAACAGTATAACTGTAATGCTGGTCAGTATATGTACAAATGCAAAGAATAGCATTCATTTTACCTCCCCTGAAATTCGTCATGGTATTACCATGGTGTAACTTTCCTTTCTTATTTTCAAGTTCGGATCTGCTTCAATATTATTTTAAGGTTATGATGGCCAGTCCTTTATATATGTCTCATGTCCATGGTAATGCTTGTTCTTGTTCCTTTATCTTCTTTACGCTCAAGCATGATTAGCATCCAGCTCACACATGATAGAAGAACAGACGGATGAAGGTTCTGCCTGGGGCTTGTATTACCCTTACTGCTTCTTGTTAGGCTGTGCAGCATCTGCTGTTTTACTTTTTTGTAAGATGCACCATAGGAATGTGGTCGGACTGGCGGCATTGTTGAATAGTCTGTTCTGACCTTGCTTTCTTATAGCTTGTCCAGAGTGTAACCTTCTTATTTGGATTTTAGATGTGGACGTTCTTCAGAAGTTGGGCCTCATGGGAAGCAAGCCATCGAGTCGCCCAATTCCCGAAGGGGTCATACCATTTAAGTCGGGAGTCATTTTGACACAGCGAGCCCGAGTTGAGGCTCCGGTTCACGCCGTCATACCACCAAGCTTAGGAACGGATCTCACCCTGGTGCTGAGCCTCTGCTCCCACCGTGTTAACAATGCCTTCTTATTTGCTGTCCGAAGCAAAAAGAAAAAACTGGAGCTCGGCTTGCAGTTCATCCCGGGCAAAATTATTGTGTACGTCGGTCACAAGCAGTCTGTATATTTTGATTACAATGTCCACGATGGCCAGTGGCACAATATGGCCGTCGATGTTCAAGGCCAACAGGTGACTCTATATACTTCTTGTGGGAAGCAAAGAGTGAACGCCAGCCTACATATTAAGAAAGACGATGCGTTGGATTCTGATGGGCTTTTCATGCTGGGAAAGCTGAACCAGCAGACTATACAATTTGAAGGTGCTATTTGCCAGTTTGATATTTATCCTCCCGCCAAGGCAGCTCATAATTACTGTAAATATCTCAAGAAGCAGTGCAGGCAAGCAGACACCTACCGGCCGAATCTGCCGCCTCTGGTTCCACTCTTACCACAAGAAGCCAGTTTGCCCCTGGGCACCTCAATAGCATTTAAATCACCCGCTAATGCCACCACCGCCAAGACCACCACCACCACCACCATAGCTCCTCAAACACAGAAATTAAATAAAATAAATGTGACGGCCAGCGCCAAAGTTAAAATTCCTTCCATCAAATTAACCATGAAAACGCCTGCCTTACCTGCCTCCACATCTCCATCCCCTCACAGAACGGACACGCAACTCTCGCCAAGTGTCTCCACAAGGACTTCCACCGCGTCCCTCAGGATATCCGCCTCTGGTACCTCTTCATCAGTTAAACCTCAACTCTCAGTCAGTAAACAAAGTTCCACGTCCGGCCAGACCATTGGGAAGGACAAGAAGCTCCAGCAGCCAGAAAAAGTAACCAAGAAAACCATCTACCAAAAGACCACCACCAAAACTCCACCAACTTCTGCCACCTCTAAGCAGGTGAAGAAGATCACCGGAAGTCCAAGGACTACAAATACCACANCCCCAAAGCAAGCACTGGAGAAAAGAACAACTGCTCCGACCACAAAACATCCTCCTTCCCAGAACGGGAAAGTTTACCCAACAACCGCTTCTGTATTTTACACCAAACCAGGATCCGGAACCTTTCAAGCATCCACATCACCTATTACCGGGATGGCTGCTACTCATGATTACCTGTGGCTCGACCCAACAGCTTTTCCATATTTGATGGGACCTCCTGGGCCCAAAGGTGATCAAGGTGCCCCAGTAAGTAGAATCCAGCACATTTATTTTGTATTCTGTATGTGAAGTAAAAAGTATTTTTAGTCTTTGTAGATTTTCCTTATTGTGGATGTATTGTGTTGCCAACTCTTAAATTACTCTTTGGGGTATATTTACTAAGCGGTGAGATTGCAGTGAGATTGAAAAGTGGGGATGTTGCCCATAGCAACCAATCAGATTTGAGTTAGCATTCTCCAGCGTGTAAAATGAAACTGAGAGCTTTAATCTGATTTGTTGCTATGGGCAAAAACCAAAGTGAAGAAAGGAGGTTGGGGATGGAGGTTATTGGTGTATTCACTTCATTTTAGATGATCAGGGCTGGAGGGTTGGTGAAAGTTATGTCTCTGTTTGAATACCTATGGTTCTGGAATAATTGGTAGTCCGCTTGAAAGCCAACCATAGGTGGTTGACATATGAACAACTATTAAGTCAGGGAAGGAGGTCACAAGGTCTTCCATTGACATATACAACCAGTCCAATTTAGTAAACCAATCTCTCAGGGATGATGGGCTGGGGGATCTCCAGTGTGTAGGTAAAACAGCCCTAGCCCTATTACCTAAATGTCTCAGGAGGTATTTTTATCTGGGGAGTATAAAAGCCAGGATGATGGACCCCCTGCAAGTACTTTCACCATAGTAACCCTCACCCCACCATATATAGATGAAGAATCCTTGGTCTACTTTGCAGCGCCAACAGTTCAAGGATTCTCAAAGTTCTTTTATTTTTTTGTTATGTATTCAACTGGTGAAAATTGTGCTGCCATCAGTCTAAACCACTAGAGGTATTCATATATTCATCAACCACCCTGGTCTGGACTACTCCACATACATACATACATACATACAGACATACATACATACATACATACATACATACGAAGATCCCAGTGGGGTTCCATAAGTTCTGTGCTCCCAGGTGCATTGTCCATGTCTTTGAGTTTACAGAATGAAGCATACTTGTGCGCTGGAAGACAGAATGAGTCACACACATACACATTACTGGCAGCTTGCACTGGTGAGATCACAGCTAATTTCCTCCTAACCCCAACCGAGGAATCACTTTTTTTTTTTTTGTCAATTGTTCAGCTGCAAACATTAATTCCAGGGAAATCCCTAGCACTTTCCCTCACTTGGACTGAAAGAATTAAGATTTAATGAAATGCACAGCAGACGCGTGAACTGGGCTTGTGTTGCCGGGCAGCTTCTGGAATCTTGCAGAAGTTATTTTATCAAGGTCATATGTGATCTTCTCCAGATGTATCATATTTGTGGGGGGGAATATAATTTCTTTTTGCCAGAGCCTGGAAACTTATATTCAGCCCCCCCCCCC
>JABWIB010002347.1:33644-55587 GCA_016617825.1 Platyplectrum ornatum | reverse complement strand
AGATTTTTTCAGGAGTGGGCAAAACCATGATGAATCGCAGGGGAGGCAAATGTAATTAATTGCAATCAGTATTACAGGTGAGAGATGATGTTTCCAGCACAAGTGTAATAACAGTGTAACCGTAACGCTGGTCAGTATCTGTGTGCAACATGCAACAATAAAGTATTCTCCCTGCATGCAAACACTGACATTTGTTTTACCTCCCCTGTAATTCAACATGGTTTTACCCACTCTTGAAAAATCTTTTGATTGGAACAATTTATCTTATAGTGTGTGGCCAGCTTTTATTACAGATTTGACTTTTTCTCCTTATTCCCATTTGTTAGAATGTGATTGATTCTTAGTTAAAAAAAAAATCCTACAGTAACATTATCCTAGAATAATATATCATATCAGTACTGACATCACACTTATTATTCCTGCTGCTAATAATTACATGGATATACAGATGATTCAGTGGTTTAAGTTTAAGCCTTAATGAACACTTGATATTTTTAGCTCATTTTTTTCAGAAACTTTTTATAGTTCTGTTTTTTTTTGTTTGTTAAGCTGGCCATACACTATAAGATAAATTGTTCCAATGTAAAGATTTTTTCAAGAGTGGGTAAAACCATGATAAATTGCAGGGGGGGTAAAATTAATGTCAGTGTTTGCATGCAGGGAGAATACTTTATTGTTGCATGTTGTACACAGATACTGACCAGTGTTTCTGTTACACTGTTATTACACTTGTACTAGGAAACATCATCTCTCAACTGTAATACTGATTGCAATTAATTCAATTTGCCTTCCCTGCAATTCATCATGGTTTTACCCACTCTTGAAAAAAATCTTTAGATTGGAACAATTTAGCTTATAGTGTATGGCCAGCTTTAGAGAGACAGAATAGGTGGGGAAGAGGGGCCCTGCCTGCCTGCTTACATTCTTTAGAAGATTGAGGATTGATACATAGGGTCATGACAGTTTAAGGTCTGATCCTTTAGAATGGACAATAAAAGGTTCTGTTTTTAACCAAATTTGAATAATATACTCCAGGGTATCCAATTTTTGGCACCTCCAAACTACTAAACTAGTAAAGGCAGTGAGAGTAATTATATATGGCACAAACACTGATAGCCAAATGGAGTATTATCAGATCATAAATCTGGATCTGGTTCACATTTGTGTTTTTTTTTAGGACAATAAAGACTGTTTTGAAATACACTCCAGACTTTTGACACCTTTTGTCTATAAATAAAATATTTATTATCACATTATGGGTACAGTGAATGGCTGACATGTTCCCAGAATGCACTGCTGGTCGAACTTTGGAACCCAACTGTAAAAAGTGGAAGCTGTGTTCTAATTTTTGTTTTTATTAGTTACCCATGTGCAAACTTATTGAAGCCATATATGCGTCCTGTGTATCGAGATAAGTAAGCTGTTTAATGCAGCCATCTCTGAGTGTAGTAACCTCCCTATTGCAGATGGTCTGTATTAAGTCCATATGTCATATAAAAGATTTCCATTTTGTAGAGCGTCCACGCGCTTCATAGTCTCTAGACCAGCGTCTCCTTTTTTTTTCCCCCTCACTCAGCATTTCACACTTTGAAGAAGGAAAATTCACACATCTGAAAACACGCTTGTTCTGCCCAGTAATGGGCTTTACAACCACGCTGAGGAGGTGAGGCTGACACATTACCAGAACCGTACTGTGACTCACGGGCAGGGGGGTTTGGCAAATAGTGGATCNAGCTTAGTCCATCCTATCTCTGTATTCATTCATGAAGCTAGTAACTGAGCTTTACAGTCTGTTGAGTCTGTGNAATATAACTTTAGGGTTACCACCTTGTTCGGGAAAGCAACTCTGGATACCAGTCTTAATTACTGGAATGTCCAGAGCAATACCGGACGGGTGGTAACCCTAGATCACTTGCCTATTGGTATGCCTCAACCAAACGTGGAGAGAGCTGGTGTTAAGCTATTGCACCCAGGCCTAAAGCCCCTGATGGGTATGATAAGCTTGTGCAGTAGGCACCCACACAAACTGACATACATACATACATACATACATACATACATACATACATACATAGAAATCCCAGAGGTTAAAGGCTGAACAAAAGGTAGCTTGTTCACGAAGGTGCAAGAAGGTAATGGCAAGAAAAGAAAGGAGACTGCGTTAGCTAGATTCAGTCCTTTTAGCCTAGCTGCACAGGTGCTGAATCAGGGGCAGATAAGGATAATGTCCACCATGTATATTAAATCCTTATAGCTTTGACCTGTGTATATATATATATATATGGTGGATTTATGTGCATATCTATTTCAAAATGGCCATGGGTGTTGCTAATGTTCTCCAGAATGGCATTTGTATAAATAAACCATACTGGGTGATCTTGGCCTAATGACTTGTGCCACTTCGGATAATGGACAGATGGGCAGAGGTCAAGTGAGGAGAGTATTCACAATCCTTATATCTTATCTATGTAAGGATAAAAAAGGTCCATATACCTAATCCCATTCCCCTTAACCAAAGATAGAAGCATAAGAAAGGTTCAAACAAACTATTGCTAGATATAACGTCTGCCCTTTTAGTAGATCACTATTTTGTTGTTGGTCTTGCTGTAAACCAACTTAACAAATTAAGATGAGGTCTATTAAACATTGACAACCAACTTTTTTTTAAGAAGAAGATATAAAACCATTAAAAAACCAAGGAATAAAACCATTCAAAATTTTAAAAATGTATGTCAGATTTACTGACATTTGGGTTCTCGCTTTTGGGAGAAACCAAAAGCTGTCAGCATAGGGTGGGGTGAAGGGCGGGATTTATGCTAATCATGTTGGAAGCCTCGTCCCCTGGACAGTGAATTCAGGCTTTTGCTATTGGTGGGCAGGACTTGATGTCCTCAAGCCCCGCCCTCCATAGTAACGATCAGGACTGGAGGCAGGGAATTACTGCCTTAGCCCTGGTTCTGGGAGATTTGCCTGTAATCTGTGAATCTTCGTGAATTTCTGTGTGTGTCAGGCACACTTCATAAGAGGGGGGACAAAGGATGTAAAATAGGGGTTCCTCTTTGTATACTCTGATTTTGACGATTTAGACCTGTTAGGAGCGTCTTCTAAATACAGTAGCATGACCGGGTGAAAGGATACAACGTTTGACGTACAGCAGCATGGTAGGGTGTAGGTATACAACGATTGACGTACAGCAGCATGGTAGGGTGTAGGTATACAACGATTGACGTACAGCAGCATGGTAGGGTGTAGGGATACAACATTTGACGTACAGCCGTATGACGGGTGTAGGCATATAACATGTGAAGTACAGCAGCATGACAGTATAGAGATTTGAGGTACAGCAGACCTGAGGAAAGCATCGGTAGGAGTTGAATTGTAAATGGGTTGGAGATAAGATACCAGATGAACATTAAGGTAGAAGGTAGAGAAGGTTTTGAGTGATTTATAAGCAGGGGCTGTAGAACTAAGATACTCTGTAGGAAAATTCATCTATTAACTTGATCTTTCCACTTTCTTTATTATGACTGTTATTCAAATATTTGATAGATTTTATTTCCCCCTGATAGGTCCCGAGGCATATTCACAGAATGTCAGATTTCTATACATCGCATTTGGAAGAAAAATTAATGGAAATGTTTGTCTGAAGCCTAAATAATAAAAAAAAAGTTGTGTATGTAAGAGATAGGGAAATGTATAGTTTTTAGAATTTCTATTACAAATCTGTTACAGCATGACATGTTTTTTTTTATTCTTTATAATTTAGGAGCGAAAGCTTAATATGTATGTATATATTTTCCAATAACTTACGACTTAAGTCCTTCCTGGCTTCTATGCTGCACATGTTGGCTCTCTGAGTAAGTTTGACACTTTGATGACCTAAGGTTACATCAACATTGCAATTCTTGGAGCTTCTCTCCCAGCAGCTTCAGTGGCTAGGTTTGGATAGGGGGCATAAATCCCATCGACCCTATCTACATTATGTTTTGCTGATCCCTGGTTCATAGTTGAATATTTATTCTAAAAAAACAAAAACCCTCTTTTAAACTAATCTGTATGATCTTTTTTAATTGCAGGGTCCTCCTGGTCCTGTAGGTCTTCCTGGACCACCTGGAAAAAGAGGTCCCAGGGTAAGTTTTGTCGACTGCAATTGACTTCTGTTAATTTCTTTTGTGAGGAAATCTAATATAGCATATAATATTATTGTCTTGAATAATTCACAGTCCGTTGCAATAGACTTAAATGCCTCTAGATGGTGACAATACCTCTAAATAGACAGCAGGGATCATCAATGACTGGATGAAATTAAAGAAGCGTTTTTATATTACCACCTTGTCTCTCATCATGTCTTCATACGTATCTCCTTTTAATAATGTCAGCACAGTTTAAGCAGCACTGTAAAAGTGGACCGTTAGTTTAGTTGTATCTTAGATATATCCCAGCTTGTTCTCTCAAGTCGTCTTAGGTCTACAGTGTTCTTCTACGCTAAACAGATGCTCTGATTCCTAGTTACAGGACTTCTCCTGGGCTGCACCCACTCTCTTGAATAACCTTCCAAGCCCATTAGGACAAACCTCTACTCTCCAAACTTTAAAGCGCTCCCTTAAAACTCTAATTTTCAGACAACCTTGCCAAGTACCTTAACCTACTTAACATGTTCTACCCTACTTATAAATAATCTACCTCTCAGTTCACCTTTCCATTGCAAAACAACACAAACTTTGTCCATACTAAAATGAGTTTTGGTAGTAACACTGTTGTGTGACTGGATCATACTGAGCACTTTTACCATACATACTGGCTTGTCCATTGTATAATAATATAGTACTTACATGACCCAGTCATGTCATAGTGATTGTTTAAACGGTAAAGCACTAGATAAAAACGTGTAAAGTCTTCAGACACTATAGACGATGGACTGGCGTTGTATTTGCCTGCTTTTAAGCTCTAAAAAGGGGAAAAATATACGCAACCCTGCAACGTACCTACCTTGTCACGGCTGAATTAGAAATGAAAAAAAGCATACATTTTACTTCTTCCAACAAATATATTGCACATTTTTTTTAGCTTATTCACTATAGAAGAAAAACATTTACATTTCTTTTCTTGGATTCATTTCTTAATCCTTAGACCCTTGTTGGTGTGAGGCCACACTGGAGGATATTTATATTTCACACATCTGCACAGGATTCCTGCAGTTGTATATATTCGATGTGCATCTGTTGCAGAGTCTTTATCTGTGTTTGTAGTGTTGGAAAGCCACATTGAATGACTGCAGATTTTGGACTTCAGTTCCCGAATTCACATCCAATATTTCATCCCCCCCCCATCATTCTTTGAAGGGGGCGTCGAATGCAAACCCTAGCCAGGTCTAGCATGTGCATGTCATCTTTACGTGCCTGCCCTATAACTGATCCAGTGCTGGAAATAACAGCTAATGAAAAAAAGGAAATAATTTGCACTTTGGCAAAACAATGTAGATCTAAATGAAGAAGAGGGGGGTGTGTTGAATGTGCGCCTCTTACATTGACTTGCTGTAAGCGGTTAGCCTGGTAAGTACGCCATGAAGGATTCCGTCAATTATTTTGGCGGTGTGTTGATAATGTTAAGTAACACATTTAGTGGTTGCTTAAGAGGTTCACTGTCTATGTGCAGGCTTAGCAGTTACCACTAGGCTCCACATGTTCAGCAGGGGGCGCTCTGAAGCGGTTTCCTTTCCAGACACGAGGGGGCTGATCCAGAGTTCAGTTTTTGGTTTTGCCCAAGGCTAGACTTGCATCTGTTTTGCCCTCCCAAACTCTGAATCGGCCCCAATATCTGCTTTCACTGGTTTTATCCCTATATCCGTTTTATTGGTTCCATTTTGCAGCCCCCTATAAATTAATGATTGATCATACATCCGGGCTTGCTGCTATCTGGTCTCAGACCGCTTAAGAAACTAATGCAGTTGTTTATATTTTTGTGTTAGCGACCCAAATTTTTTTGTCATTTACCCAAGTGCCACAGATGGGTCCATTGTTTTCTAGCCTATCAGACTTGGGCAATACTAAAATGACGCATCCTGGCCTGTGTTGCTGATCAGAATCACTCATGCAATCCCGTCCTCATAGTGCAAATTGTCATTCACTCATCATTCTGTATTCTGTGTCGCATGACGTGCGATCTCCTGACAAATGCAGTCCCTATGGACTGTTCTGCTATTTAAACTATTTTCAATGCTGACATTCATCTGTATACATTAGGACCTCTTGTTTAACTATCTAGTTTTAATTAATTGTACTTCTGTGTGAATTTTAAACAATGAACTCCTAAAATAACATCACTTGGTTATTATATTTAGGGTCCTCCTGGTCCCCATGGAAATCCTGGCCCACCTGGATATCCCGGCCCAAAGGTCAGTACGATTGCTTTTTTTTTTTCTTTTCATGGTTTGTGGTAAGTGGCCTAATTTCCATGGAGTGTGCACAAACCTTTTAGGAGTCTTCTGTCATAATGTTTTGAATGGCTTTGGGGCTATAGACTGTTAACTCCAATCAAAGTACCAATCTGATTGTATACAATATATAATATGATGCAGCTATATAAAAACCTGTTAATACGTCAACATAAATGATGACTCAAGATAACTACCACTTGTCCCACCTGTCCTTACATCAGACCCCAATCCCCCCNTGAATCACCTTAAAAATTCTCAGCCACACACACACGCACACACACACGCACACGTAATAAATACAATGTTTGTCGGTGGCCAATTAACCTTCTAGCACGTTTTTGAATTAAATAAATTATTTAAACCTGTATGATAAACTCCAAATGGTACATGTATCATAATGCAGCATTATTCTTATGAATAGATTCTCTCTTTAGAAATAGTCATACAGATCTGGGTTTGCAACTGAACTCTGTAATTGTGAATTTATTTGGTTTTGTCATCTATAATTGAGTTGAAATCTGTGTTATCTGTTAACGGTTAATATACTGACCACTGTGTTATCCTTGTTTGTAATTCATCCCATTAAAAACAATTATCTTCAGCCAGTGTAACATAATATGTACCTGTTAATGTGAACCTGATGTCTCAGGGTTTTAAAGTTCGGATGAGCTGATTCATGCACACACGCTCACACGATAATCGGCAGCTCTGTGATTCTCATCTCTCTCTAGCATTTTCTGCCATTATCCCATAGTTGATCATGAAATTATGGATCGCCAAACATCAAATCAGACAATCGGATGCTGTCTGACATGATTTAATTAATCATCATTGCACCATAGACACTGCTAGGACTTTCAGCTATCTCATGATCGACAAGACAGTCATTTTACGAAAAAAAAACAAAAAACTCCAGTTTGTACCCAGCATAACACAGCAAAACTAGTACAATAGCTAGAGAGAATAATACAGTTCCCCCCTGGTCTGCTTATAGCGCCATCTAGTGGAGACCACTGACTTCACTGCAATCACTGCACAGATCAAGAATCTGCCTGGCATGTCACAGGTAATAAGTGCCAGACCTGTGGCTGCGTCTGTAACGTTTTCCCCTCCAGAGTGTCCCTTAAGTCTTCCCAATCATCCCAGAGTGTTCTTTTCCTGCGGCCAAGTCCAGGTTATAAATTATCGTTCAGACACAACTTGTCTATTTCCGGAAAGGGATCTTCGGTGTGATCAATCATTGCTGGCAGCCTGATCCAGCGTTCTAGTGTATTACTCAGCGATACCATGCTATAATGTGCATTGCCTTCTCAGTCATGTGACTTTGATTTCATTTCATACAATATATATATATATATATATATATATAGCAACTATAGTGTTTTTGAAGCCTCTTCTGTAATATGTATAACAGAGATAGATTACATAGGCAATTATCCAAGGTCCGTACTTGGTTTCTGGGCATGGTAGGTAAAGGACGAACTGTAGCCCCATCCTCACCGCCACCTCCCTTACTGTCACAGCATTTATGTATTGATCCCTATCACTGTAGATATACTGTGTCTTTTATAGTCCTCTGTGCCATGGCTTGTCCCTAGACAACTGCTTAATGGAAGCCTTGCCATGTATTTGTTAATGCCATTTATGTATTTAAATTTTTATATTACTTTTTAAAGTATCTAGGAATGAGGACTTTTTTGTTTCTTTTGTTTATTGGATTGGTATACAATTGTGACATACAGCATTACAAAACAGACAGAGTCCACCAGTATAGCGTTGCTATAGAAGCAGACAAGGAAGTTTGGGGGAAGAGTCGGAGAGAGGAGGTTCACCGTCCTGAAGATAGTTAAGGAATCCAAACAACTGATATACCATGGAGATCAGCCCCAGGATTGAGAAGGCCCTAAACAACTGATAGACCCAGGTCCCTGAGGAATAGGGGGAGATAGTTAGTCAAAGCATGGGGACAACACATTGCCAAAAGCCTTCACCGTACCTCTAAGTTGAGAGGTCATCTTTTCCATATCTGTGACAAAACACATACAAAATCAAGCAATTTAGGGAGAAGGAGACAATGTACCACATCCCACAGAATGAACATAGTTTGGGGCAAGACCAGTGCTCGAAGTGGGTATTTATAAGTGGGGGTATGGAGGAGGAAAATATGCACATTCATCACAAAATCGCAAATCCTCAGGGGTGGGGTCTATACAAAGGGGCGGAGCTCAGATTAATCTGTGACTGTATTCCATACCAGTTTATAATTGCCCACTTCAAACACTGGGCAAGACCACCTGACATGATGTCCCTGTATGACAGCACTGGGAGGATGCTAAGAGAAATATCACTGCCAACAGTTGAATGGTGACTTTTTTCATGTCAGTTATACTTCCATGTGTTCCTTACAATTATTATGTATAAACTTATGTTTTGACTGCAGATTCCAGCCTATCACCAATTCTATGGTTGGCATCTACTTGAAACAAAGCCCCTGTGATTTGTGCCTTGTAGCTTACCTTTAAATGATGTAATGTGGAAAAACACCATTAAATAGAGAAATGGCCTCACACAAGAACAAGTATAGATTTCTGTATTAGAAACCCCCAGTACAGGGTTAACAGAGATTGGGGAGAGGTGTATGCCAGTTATTGGTGCTGTGGTATCTGCAGCCTGAGCACAGATTACTTATCCAGAGCTTGCCAGAGCCCAGTAATGTTCATTCACAGATACAGCGCATCTGTGTGGAATCATCCTTCTGCCTCCTGCCGCTCACACACATCCAAGAAAAGCAAATTATCCAGCTCCCGGAGCAGTTATGGGAAGCCGGAGAGATTAGGAGCACGTACCTGCTGAGCAAGAAGCCTCTGAGCTGACAACAGCTCGGGTTATCATCTGGACGCATTACAGACCTAGCAGCCAATTGCAGGGCTTTGGTTGTGTTTTATTACATTGGCTGGGATTCTGCCAGCCGGCTAAGCATAAGGGTTAAGCTTTATTTGAAGGGTATCAGTGATTCCACAGCTACTATCACAGTATACATAGGACCTTCCAAATAGTCAGCATTGATTCAAACCGCAGATGACCTAGTGTGTGATAATTCTCCCAGCATCCATTATGGCTTACACATCGCTCAGCACCGGAAGCATCGGATAGTCTCAGGACTTTGTGAAGGACTGTGAATTTCCCATGAGTAATAATGACTATATTATATTGAAATTAATCCTATAACTACCAAGAACTGAAAGATCATCTCCTGCATATTGCTGCCGGCAGCACTCCTCCATATTGCTGCTGGCCGTGCTCCTCCATATTGCTGCTTGCCGCGCTCCTCCATATTGCAAATTGATCTGCTAGTCCTAATAGCACATGTTGTGACATGTAGTTCCTCGCACATCACATTTCAAGGGGTAAAACAAAGGTTTATCATTTGTGTCTAAAACTTGTCTTCATTTAATAAATTTTTTTCAGGGCCAAAAAGGGGACCCTGGCTTATCTCCAGGAAAGGCTTTCAATGGATTAAAGGTATCATCCTCCATCTATCTCTTGCCTCTTGCTCTATATGTTCAGGAAGTGATGTCATTTCCGGTCTATGAATCATTCCCCCCTATAGTATGCATTATAACGTGATTATGAAAACGTATACACACAGTCATCACAGAATTATCTCACTCAGCATTAAGACTCCGGAAACAACAGGGTTTCATGTCATTTTTTTCCGTTATAGAAGATTTCAGTGAAATTAGTATATGTGATTATTATGTTCCTATAGAACAACTGTCCATAGAATCTATTCTATCTCACGCTCAATTTATGTTTGTCTTAAAATTTAGCTGATGCATCTGAACCCATTTAGGAACCAGAGTGAAATCTGTTGGACATGTAACCGGTGCCTTAGGCCATTGCACTTTTTTTTATTAACTTCCTTGATCTTGTTGATAATAATAAGAGGGAGTCATAAGTCTTATTACAAAGAACCGTGGATGTGTAGGAGACACATCAATCCCATGTGAACCAGACCAGTTGTCGTTAATGGCTGCAATATCCATCATGAACATTGGTCTCTGTTAGCAGCTCTTTGGATTACCTGTTAATTGCACAATGAGTAATAGGCATCCTTGTCTTTCTGCATTAGGGAGACCCTGGCTTGGCTGGTCTGACGGGCGTTCCTGGCTCTGTGGGTAGGAAGGTAAGTTTATTTCTTTTTGTATACTTCTTTTTGTATACTTACTGGAGGAAACCATTTGTTACTTCCACTATTTGGCTGAGGCATTTAGGTAACTTAAATTCTGCCCTTATGTTCTCTTGACTAGGGCGTGTTTAATACAGAATCTCTAAGCATGCAGGTGCAAGACAGTTTGTAGCCTGGCTCTCTATATATTTTTTGGTGTATTTTACCATTACTAAGAACCAAAATTTACTTTACTTAACTTTCTTGGATCATAATAAACTCAACTCAACTATTTGGAGAATTTGGGGAAGCTTGAGATACAGTTTATATACATCTATGTTACTATAATGTAATAATCAGGCTTATCACCCCATCACCCTGCTTTGATCATAATAGGGAAAGGACACCTTAAAAGTGTATTGGAAATGGAGCTAACATCTTAAAAGTGTATTGGAAATGGAGCTAACATCTGCATTAATTCCCACTAACATATGTTATGAAGCAGAGAAGTTTCCAGTGGAAATTAACTTCAGAAATAGACATTGGATACTCTCACCGTTTCCTAAAAATAAAAATGACTTCTTCAAGCAAATAAGGGCCAGTAGGATTTTTTTGGATTTAAAGTTCTGAAATGGAATCCATATGGGATAAAAAACTAGTAACGTATTTTTAGAACCTTTCAAAGGTTCAGTTCAACATTAAAATATTTCTAAAGTAATTATATATTAATATATAAGATTATATATTTTACCTGATTCTATACAATGCATTCACTTATACCCCATAGCGGATTAATGTCTCCTAGTGGGACCCAGTGGACTGAGCCTGCTTGCATTTAAGTGGCTGTGACATCAGGGCACCTATCACTCCTGTCTATGGCCTTTGTTCACTAAACTGTGAATAAAGTAGAGATCTTGCCCATAGCAACCAGATTCTAAATCTCCCATTCCTATTACATACAATAGAATGTCAACTAGAATCTTCATTGGTTGCTATGGGCAACATCTGCATATTTTCTCTCCCACAGATAGTAAATCTATCCCTATATTACGTTTATGCCCAGTCATCGCACCAGCATACAAATGTTTGACTTTGGACAAAAGGAGGCTTATTACATTAAATCTTGATTTTTAGTGATAAAATAAAATAAAATCTGATGATTTGGTTTCATGAGCATCCTAGAAATCACAATCCGCTCAAACATGTTGTTACAAGATCTCCCAATGTGACCCCTCTGCTTTTTCGAGGATCTTTTGGCTCGTCCACCTATCTTCTCTTTCTCTCTCTCTCTCTCTCTCTCTCTCTCTCTCTCTCCTCTCTACTCTCTCTCTCCTCTCTACTCTCTCTCTACTCTCTCTCTCCTCTCTACTCTCTCTCTCCTCTCTACTCTCTCTCCTCTCTACTCTCTCTCTACTCTCTCTCTACTCTCTCTCTACTCTCTCTCTCTTCTCTACTCTCTCTCTACTCTCTCTCCACTCTCTTTCTCTTCTTTCTCTCTCCACTATCTCCACTACCCACTATCACTGAAGCCACTATCACCTTTTACCAGTCAATATGATCAGATTTAAAGGTTTCCAGATGGGTCTTGGATGTTAGATAGCATAACATGTCAGGGTATTCCCTTTTCCCCACAGTAGTGTATACATGGGGGTAATCAGGTGGAAAGTTGCACCTGGGCCAAACCAAGATGTATTTCAGAGGGACATCCATTATTTATTATATTAATGTTAGCCTTTGCGTGCAGGAGAATACTTTGCTTTTTTTTATTTCACAGATACTGACCAGCGTTACTTTTACAATTCAACATGGTTTGGTCCAGGTATAACTTTCCACCTGTTTTCCCCTTATTTTCAGACTTTGGATCCAGTCCGAGGTTAAGTGACCCAATGTATATTACATATTACATCCTTGTCCTCTGCTTTCCCCTCCTAACCTTGTTCTAGGGTTCTTGAATTTTGTTGTACAGTATATGTCCGCAGTTTCTGCTGAACTCAATATCGTCATACAGAAATAATATTTCTCATGCATTATAACAATTGTTATAACATGATTGATTGTTTTTGCTTAGTTGTTTTATTTAAATTACTTATTTTAATGAAATTGAATCTTTTCTTAGGGCCAAAAGGGTTATCCCGGACCTCAAGGTCACCCTGGTGAACCGGTAAGATGATGTGAATATACTTGTATATTGTCTGTAATACAGTCATTGTTCATCTGTTTAATATAAAATGCTAATTAATTCATCTGGGAGACAACTCCATTTACAATTCTGCTGCCGTGACAATGTGTTTAGTTTTACTAGGTTAGATTGTCGAAATATCATTTCCAACTCCTTCAATAATTTACGACCCTATCGTTAAATCTTCCATTTTTTTTATTAGTCAGTGGTGCATTTTCTTTGTTTGAGCTCTTATAATGTCAACGTCTCTTAGACACAAGTAGATGATCTGCCCCTGAAAGACTTTTAACGCACGGCCTATGAAACGTAGCAGAAGTATTAATTGCGCTTCTGCATATGCAGGAGTCTTCCTGGCCGGTCTCTGGAGTACTCTGAATCTGACAGCCAGGAATACTTTCAGAATTAAGCAAAATAAATGTGTGCTTTAGCGAAAATCGTCCAGTGCTCAAATGTTATGCATGATCCACTCATTAACCCTTCTCTCTCCCGGCCAGTGACAGGATTAATGTTCACACAGTAACCCTTGTTCCCTACCAAACCCATGTTTGGATAAGTTGGGATGGAAATGAATAGTAGGGCTGTTTCAATAGAGGCCATTGACTCTTTAAAGCCTCTTGGCAGAGCAGGGGCTGCCTCGGAGAGTTCCATGTGTTATAGATAAAGATTTAGCTGACACCTTAAAGCAACTCATCTCATTTTCACTATTGGTTTAGGAACCAGGATAGTCTCCCGTCATGCAGCCTTCATTAGTATTTTCTGAATGTAGTACTGGGTGAGTATTTGGAATCCGCAGCAAAAGGTTTGATGAGGTCTGTCGTCTTTTCTTTCTTTCAGGGAGAGCATGGACCGGATGGGAGCCCAGGGGCCAAAGGTTATCCTGGCAGGCAGGTGCAGTAAATCTTACCATGCTGTGAGCAGGTTATTGCCATACAGGGGGTCTGGGTGCATAGGCAGGCAGTCTCAGAGTTAAGGCTAATCCTATTTGACTTAAATGAAGAAAAATAAATAAATGTAGTTTTATAATCTTTCAAAAAAAAAAGTCTCTAGTATTCTGTCCTGTAATCGGAAATCAACTGTATTTCTGGTGTATTGATCTGGAATTGCAATGTTCCACCATTTTTCTATAATCATTCATCCACACACGATACTGGACAAGCTGCCTTACAAAACAACTTCATCTTTTATTCCTTTATTAATATTTACAGATGCCTACAAAATCCTGCAGCCATTCAGTATATCTGTAGGCTGTCCTTCCAGATTACATTATTGCATTTCCCTGCTAGATCATTTCCAGAACAGAACATCTTGTATTTCATATAACTGACTATTTTGTGTCTTGCAACATCTTCATAAAGGTTTACATATTCAGACAGGGTTTCCTTTTATGTCACATGAATGCATTACACCAATGCATTACACCGTGTTGGGTATGGGTATATAATAATATGCTTATTTCTTGATTAAATTATATTCCCTTGGGAATTTCAAAGAACACAGGGAATGTAAATGTTGATTCATTTGTATGCAAATCAAATTAACATTTAAATATGTCCTCTTATATTCTTCATTAAGACTATTTAAATGTAATTAGTAACAAGAAGTCTGCTGAAAACCTCATTGTCTGAATACATATAAAAAAAGCTTTCATATGCATTTTGCAATTTACAAATTCTGTTATTTAATATATATTTAAGTCTGTGTATAAAGTGAATAAGGGAATAATACCATGTCTCATACGTTATACAATAGGATATTATTTTGATATTGTGGATGTCACATAGATATGTAACTGTGTAGACACGCCAGGAGGGGTAAACTTTGTTAGTGATGATCTAGGTGAACTGGAAGAATGTTCAAGAGTGGAAAAAATGTAAAAATCCTGATGAGTATCATAAACTCCTAGATCCCTTCTTATATCATAAACTCCTAGATTCCTTCTTATATCATACACTCCTAGATCCCTTCTTCTATCATACACTCCTANTATCATACACTCCTAGATCCCTTCTTATATCATACACTCCTAGATCCCTTCTTCTATCATACACTCCTAGATCCCCTCTTATATTATATACTCCTAGATCCCCTCTTATATGATACACTCCTAGATCCCTTCTTCTTTAAACAAAGGGATCTAGGAGTCAGAATTTCATGTTACTTAAGGGTAGGCAAACAGAGTAGCAAAGCATTGAAGGAGAGCAGCTAAATAAAAATGACTTCACAAACAGGGTAGTTGATAAATGGGATAAACTCTCGTATCAATAAGCAGCACTCGGCATCCTTTCTATGGGGCTCATGTCTGCCATGTTCAGAGTGATCCAGCTTACTCATTAAAGTTAATTTGCATGTTTACCCAATATAACTACAGTGAGGATGTCTGTATGCTCCCAGATTGTAAGGTGATAGCTTGGCATAAACACTGACACATTAGCTTTTATCCTGTAATACAAAAAATGAAAACTAAATCAAATAAAATCCCATTCCCTTTTTCTTGATACACATTGGGAACAAAACAGTGTCCATTGTGGCATCCCATCCCTACCACAATAACCGCAGTTTTTCATGGATAGGCGCTCTGCTTATGAATATCTGTTTATTGCGCCCATCATAAATAATTATAGGTGCAATTCCAATTTCGTCTTTACTATTACTGAAACACAGGCTAGGGCTATAGTGACTGCATTTATAATGGAAGGAATTTTGTTAGTCATTATGAAGCATTGTTATCAAGCTTATATCACTATATATGAGACATTTTGATGCCACACTGGATACATGTCATACATGAGGCACAGTTCAGCTGCTCTGTAACTGTTCTGAATTTTTTATCTGTCTTGTCTCCAGGGATTACCGGGACCGGTAGGAGCTCCAGGACCAAAGGGAAGTCGGGTTAGTGTCAACAATTTTTAGGTCTTTTTTGTCTTACAGCAGAGGCCTCTGGGATACCGAGCAGCTTATCCCTGGAAATTGTGTTAGTATGAAATGGATTAAGAACATATTTTTAGTATTCTCTAAATCCAGTTCAATTGTCACATTGTGGCTGCTGTAAAAATAAACTTGCGTATTTGAGATCTTCATATCTCATGTTGGCTCAGCGCAGAATTACAGTTCACTTTAAAGAAGACAGGGAATTATGTCACATTGCAGTTTGGGCTTATAATAGGTTATTCTAGTTGTCTCCGTTAATCA
Organism: Platyplectrum ornatum; assembly: GCA_016617825.1. Taxonomy (NCBI): domain Eukaryota; kingdom Metazoa; phylum Chordata; class Amphibia; order Anura; family Limnodynastidae; genus Platyplectrum; species Platyplectrum ornatum. Next base: position 39,615 of record JABWIB010002347.1, on the reverse strand, counting down.
AGTATTAAGATTACATGAATTATATAGCTTCTTTTATTGTGGATTTTACTCATGAAATATAGTTGTCCGTAAATATGACTTGTTAAAGTAGGACTATGAAAACACAGTTTGCTGTAACCCATAGCAACCAAATAGAAGTAGTCCGGCTAATGAAAATCAATATCTTAATATCTGTTTGGCTTGTATTTATTACCAAATGTGTGGTTCACGTTTGCCTTTCTATTACATTTTAAAGTTAACGTTTGACAATAGTGAAACCTATTGGTTCATTTGTGAAAATGAATTTACAAGAACTGTAAAAAATCAACCAGTTTCTTTACACAGTAAAGTCAAGAAATGTTTTTGTAAGTGTTCTAAATAATTTAGACAAAGGCAACGCTCTAATTCTTGTATCATGTAATGTGTTTAGAGAACTGGTTATGTTCTATAGCCATATGGTTAGAAATGTTTTTTAATATATATGTGTCCAGGTGTGCATGCCTTTGTATATACATGTTTCAAAACGTTTGCACTATAACTTTTTATTTTATTTTATTCCAAATAAGTTATATGTGTAAAGCTAGCTGTGTTGTGCTAACATGTTTTGATTGGTTACAGGTCGGTCAAACCTTGTGAATTTACTTACACTCTGATTGTCTGTCTACTGGTTTGTCTGTCTTTTAATTGTAGCAATCTGATTGTCTACTTATGACCCAAGTTATGCTGTAATTCGCTGTTTGGCTACAGGTTATGAAATGCTAGTGCCCACCTCCAGAGAGATATATATATATATATATATATATATATATATATATATATATATATATANATATATATATATATATATATATATATATATATATATATATATATATATAGATATTTAGATTTAGGCAAAGCATACAAGGTAACCATCTACCAGGCAGTGTACCCATTGTCTTATTCTTGGAACCTGGTCTCGATATCTGTGTTCTTAGTAAAAGCAGTATACGAGCTGTGGGCAATCATTTTGTGTTTAGATTTAGAGCTTGGAAACAGTTTACATTGCTGAGAATTTAGATGAAGGACACAACACATCTTGAAGCCATATGCAAATGAGACATCCAAGATTTCTTTTTCGCTCTGCTTACTGTCCTTTGCGCCTGAGTAGTCTCTGCCACTTTTACAAGTCCCACATTATGCAAAATCTTGCTTAACATAAGTGGTTAAACTGACCAAGTAGCAATATTTCATATAGAATTTTACATTTCCGGTTACAGGACTTCTCCTGAGCTGCACCCACTCTCTAGAACCGCCCTTGACCTTTAATTGTCCTCTAGCTATACAAACATTTTGGTGCTTCTTTAAAACTTACCTGTTCAGAAAGGCTTACCAAGTTCCTCAACCTTCTGAACTTTTTCTACCCTATTTACAACTAATCTTCTCAATTTTTCCTTTCAATTCCAAAACAACAAATTTGGACACTTTTATTTCCATACTGAAATTTCCTCAGTTCTGCTACTAACTGCGCCGTTTGATTGGATTGTACAGAGCACCGAGCACTTTAAAGTTACAACCCAGCTGCTCCATTGTATGATATATAACACTTTCTGCTGTTTTAATCCCCAATCTCATAGAGTGTAAGCTTGTAGACAAGACCCTCTTACCCACCTAGTTAGGTCTTAATTATTGTTGAAATTGTAAAGTGCTACATAATCTGATGCTATACACAAATCTGTTAATAAATAAATATATAGATTTCTTTTAGGTCTGTACCACCTTGTTTTGTTAGTATATTGTACAAAGAACCACTATGATCATTCTACTGTTATGTGATGCTGCTACAGCCAAGCATTAATCTGTCGTTGTCTTCTATGACGTTCTGTAAGTGGATTAAACAGTGGTAGCTTCTCAATATCCTCTTCCGGCAACCTGATTTAAAGTTTTCCTTTTGGACGGATTGGATGATTAGCTGAATGATTGCCTAATTTTGTATTGGCTGAGATCTTTCATAAATATTTACAGTATAATGTAGGGATGAAACATTCATAGTATCTGAAATCTTATGTTGTTTCACTTTATCCAGCTTTCTGTTAGAGGATTTGTGGCCTTTATTTTATAGTCTGTGACAGGACTCGAAGTGGGTATTTATAATGGAGGGTATGGAGGAGAATATTTATTACAAAATTGTGGGCTTATTCAAGCGGCGGAGCTTATCTGGCAACAGTTGCGGTATACCGTCCAACTTCAAGCACTGGTCTGTGGTTCATTTGTTATTAATGATTATTAAGCTTATGAGCTTTAGTCCTGTGTTGTGTATATTTTACCCCCTTACATTGACTAACGGCCACAGAATGATCTGAACGTTGCCATAATCGCCACTAACCCCGTAACTAGCATTTATCACAGCAGGTCCTGTAGATGTAGTCTGAACAAGGCACAGACACCCTCCTGCCTAGGATACCATGGTCCCTGGTGTGAGGGTATGTGCCCTTGGACTACATCGTGGAAGCCAGCACCATGCAGTCCATGGGCATATACACTTGCTTCAAGGTTTATCTCGTCTCGGAGAACCCCTGACCAGCGCTGGAGGAGAAGCATAGTACCAGGATGTCTAATAAGGCAGAGGAAGGCAGCTTGGATGGTGAGGGTCACATCTGGGTCTCACAAGGGTTTTTGTCTCTTCTTCTTAGGGTTTTATCGGCCTTCCAGGGTTATTCGGGCTGCCCGGAGCCGATGGAGAACGTGTGAGTATTTCATTATTACTTGTGCATTGAAGTTTCTGAATAATATCATTGGTATATTAGACCCAGTGTAGGCTTCAAATGCAAATTTGAAAGTTATGAACTTACCCGTCTCTGTAAATTGTCTATATTTACTAATCTGCAGGAATGGAAATGTGAAGGTATTGCCCATAGCAATAAGATTCTAGCTGACATTCCCTAGTATGTAATAAGAAACTGAATTGAGATACGATCTGATTGGCTGCTATAGGCAACATCTCCTCATTTATATTTCTGCAATTTAGTAAATATTGGGCTCAGGGGAAGATGTTATCACTAAGCGGTAAGCCACCAGCTACCTCCTAACGTGTCCCAGTATAAGGTGCGTCCACATCTGTTAAACACTATAGATTAAGTACAAACAGATCCATTGACCCTAACTCGAAGGTCATCAGACAATAACCAAATATTCCAGAGTTGCTGGGAGGGAGAATACTAAAAGATGGCACCTTGCAAGGGTCATGATTTATGTAAATCCCACCGAAGTCCCGCCCCTTAAATGGTATGTCCCTGTTTACAATGAATGTACTGGGCATTACTTCATCAACCCCATCCATTCATAGTAACGATTGATTGGGGCTGAGGCAGTGGTTTACATAGAAAAATCACTGCCTTAGCCCAGGGGGGTTTGCTGACTCCTGGAATACCGGGAGAAGTGCCCAAAATCCGGGGAATCTCCCAGAGATTCCAGGACTGTCTAAAACCCAGAAGTTTCACTGAAGTGCTGACGCCATTTGTGCATTTGACTGGTATATTATTTTTTTTTCTTTTTTGTTTTACAGTCTTTAAATGGCAAGAAAAGTAGCATTTGAAAGTGGGATAAACACCCACTGAATATGTAATTACAGCCCCATCTGTTGCCCTTTGGCTAGAGCCATGTTTCTCAGAAAGTTGCCCAAATGTGAGAAAAAGGCATGCGTTCCCATAGGGTTATGTAGAACCATGGGGGTTTGGTAGAGCAAACCCTGCCATTTGACTAATGTGAAAAGCATGCTGTCCATGTATTAAAGCTTTATTATAAACAGGCTTTTATCCTAGGCTCTAAACTCATTAAAAGTGTAAAAAAAAGCAAAGAAAAAAAAACATTAAAGGTCACTGCAATAAGCAAACGTCAGGAATGGTCCCTCTCCAAGTGCACAAAGACTGTAGCTTTCTCTGCACTGTGGATAATTGATAAGCAAGTATGTGTTTTTATAGATTTGTTTTACTCAGGAGTGCTTCAGTCCATTTAGAGGCTTATGGGCTCTGCGGGTGAGAGGTTTATTGGACAGTGAAACACAAACAAGAGAGTGTGTAAATTCAAAAGAGGTCTCATCAGTGGAAAGGAAGTCACAACCTTCTTGAAAAGGCGGCTTGTGTTCTGAGCAATTACTCTGGTGTGTCTATTTACCACGTTGCCATGAGCTACATTCATCAAGTCGTGACATCGGGATGATCCTTTATGAATAAGCCTGTGGGATTTTTGACGCAATTTTCTCACCACATTGCTATTCACTATAAGATCATTTTAAAGGGTAGATGTCACTGTCACGTCAGCTGTGATCACACCACTCCTGCTTCTCTCTCTGGATGTTCCCAAAGTCAATTCAAAAATCCTGTTAGGAAAAAAAAAAGTGTCAAAGACACAAAATTTGATTTGTTCATCTATTATTATAGTTCAGTTTAAGCCTAGTTTTTACCTAAGTTCACTCCAGACCCTGTCTAGGAAAACCGTTCCTACACCTGTCTTACTGGGATGTCCGGAGTGATCGCAGACGGACGGTAACCCTAGTCTATGCTAAACAACACTTTACGTACTTTTGACTTACTCGTGACCTACTCACCAGGGGCAAGACCATGTTGAATTTCAAGGGAGTTAAATTTCATTAGTCGCCAACAGTATTAGAGATGGTGTTTCCTGGCCCAAGTGTAATAACAGTGTAACAGTAACGCTGATCAGCATCTGTGTGCAAAATGCAAAAATAAAGTATTCTCCCTGCATGCACACACTGACATTCATTTTACCACCCTGCAATTCATCATGGTTTTACCCACTATTGATTAATTATTGAGTACGTCAATAGTATGTAAAGTCTGAATTTGGTCCAGTGTGCCTGTATTTAACACCAACACCCTGGTCCATTGTAACGGTTACCCTGCTGAGTGTGCTTGGTCATAGATCACCATAAAGGATAGGCATCATAAAGTAAGTCAGCAGGTCACTGGAAAATTTAAATGCCCAATAGGATCTGTGGCTATCAATCAACAAAGTAACTTGTATTCATTACCTTTTTTCACAACCGCTAAATTCCTTGTTTGTCATAGATCTTAATCCATATCACCCATGCATTTCCTTATGTCAAGTAGTTCTATTATAGGCTAAGCCCGGTATAGAGAAGGCCTCATCTGTCAGCTCTCTTTATGTTGAGGTGGACCTGCGGCCACTTTTGTGATTTCCTTTTTATTGACATGATAGCTCTATACATAGGCTTCTTTGTGAACTGGTAACCTAACCCTCCTGCCTTTTGTTTCCACACAGGGTTTGCCTGGAGTTCCCGGGAAGAGGGGCACGATGGGTAGGCCGGTAAAGTTTTTCCTTGTCTACTTTGCAGTCCTAGTTTAATGAAAACGGGAAACAAGAGTCTTCCTTCTGCTAACTGTACTATCAAATGACTTCCTTGTGTGTTTTGACGACTCCTAACAACCTGTGTCCATGTTTTAATAATTCTTCGTGCAATGTCTTTCTGTCATGCCATGGTTCACAAAAGTAATTTTGTTCAGCAAAACGCACGGTGCCTGTGATAAGTAGCCTTATAATAATGGCAAGAATACAGTTCCAATAGCCTGGAATATGGAATAGAGATATGCAGAGCGCAACGTAAAGTTTACAAAGAGGCTGCATTTAGGTCTAATGTTTCCAAAAGGAAAAAGTGGCGTTGTTGTCTATAGCAACCAATCAAAGTCAGTTGCTGTTGACGACATCTCCACCTTTTCTGTAATATGAGAAGAGTTTTCTAAATTGGTATTTTGACAGCCCTGGGCCTAAATTTACTAAGCAGGGAGATTGAAAAGCTGCTAATGGTAACATCCCCACTTTTCAATTGCCCTGCTTAGTAAATTTACGCTCTAGTTTCCAGTGGGGCAAAGTAGAGGTGGACGATTACATGGATAGTGATGGCTGAGTGCAAGTCTATAGAAGAGATTTTATATATATATATATATATATATATATATATATATATATATATATA
>JABWIB010002347.1:14788-33049 GCA_016617825.1 Platyplectrum ornatum | reverse complement strand
GTCATTAGCATCTGCCTGCAGAACATTGCTACATGTAACTTAGAAAGGTCACTGTCATCTGTCTGCAGAACATTGCCACATGTAATTTAGATTGGTCATTACCATCTGTCTGCAGATCATTGCTACATGTAACTTAGATTGGTTATTACCATCTTTCTGCAGAACATTGCTACATGTAACTTAGAAGGGTCACTAGCATCTGTCTGCAGAACATTGCCACATGTAGCTGAGATTGGTCATTAGCATCTCTCTAGACAGATTTTCCTAATTTAACACAGCGCCTGATAACATTCACATGTATTTGTGTAAAACCTCTCGTACTGAGAATGTGAATGATAAAAAAAAATATCTTTGAGATTTTACATTATCGTTATCGGTCATTCCTGGTTATAGGGAAAACACTGGTCTTTTTGTGGGATTTCTGTCAGGAAATCAGTGTGTAGGAAACACCCCCCCTTCCCTCTAGACTTTTACCTTCATCTTATCTTTACTCCCATAATCCTCGGCAAATGCAAAGGATTATGGGATATACACAGGACATGAGCAGGCAGCCATTTGGCTACTTGGAGCAAACTGTATGTCTACATCCGGCAAAAATAAATGAGACGCAGATGTTCGGTTTGCATTTGCACATTTTCTAGACCTTCATCCTACCACATTCATGTCCCGTTTTTACCTGGCTGTATAGGCACACGTACCTGTTTATCCATATCAAGAATGATTATTACATATTATCTCATGATCTGAATGTAGCTTCTACCATGAGCACCTAGATCCGCTGTGGCTTTCCAGGTGAAGCATAGACATGGCTAATACCTAACAACTGAACATTTGTGGCTACAGAACACACTCTATAGTCTAGGCACAGCCCTGTCTCAGTAAAGTTGTTGTTTGGGGGTTCTGATTATTTTTTTTTCATTATCTGTAAATAAAATTATCCGGTAATTTCTAAACATAATAAAAAATGTGTGTACTGCATATATACATATGACTTTAGAATAGTGTTCCACTACATAAAATACATTTGACATATCATAAAAAAAAACAATATGTATAGATACAATGGCATGGATGTGCATTTATAAAAATTCAAACCTAGTAGCTGCAGTGATTTCCTCTGTGGGGTATGTGTATACATGTATTTTTTTTCCCCTTAAATTATACCTAGGTAATACCTGGGTACCTGNGTAATACCATACTGNNGAGTGTCAGTGTTTGCATGCAGGGAGAATACTTTGCTTGTGCTTATTACACACAGANAATGACCAGTGTGTTAACTCTAATACTCAACCAACAGTTACTCAACTCTAACACTGTTCCAACAGATGACATTTGCCCCCTCCCCCTGAAATTCATCATGCTATTACCCAGGTGTAACTTCCCTCTCTTATTTTCCTATCTGGATCTGGATCCAGTCCTATATGTCCATGGACAGGCAGTATAAATGCATCATAATGTATAGAGAGGACAAAGTCTCTCTTGCACTAATAAACACTGAACTGATGACATCAGAACTTGGCCATTACAAGTATTGACATCACAGCTTGTCCTCTCACCTATATCACTTACAGACATTTATACATGTGGTGTTAAGCCATTGTATGGTAATAAAGTATCTGGAAGGGATTGACACCAGGTTTTGTGATTAAATATGGTACAGTGACATTTTAAACTATATGTGTATTCCAANGAGAGGGACTTCCCTAGGTTGTAAGAGAATACCCACTGTTACCTACACACAGCTATTGTGTATACACAATCTGTCACTGAAAATGCCATCAATTCATAAGCAACCAGTGAGCTCACTGAAGCGCTACGTGGAAAGCTGCACTCCCACTGGAATCTTTGCATTGTTCCTACTCGGCATTTATAACATCCATAATGCCTCCCAATGAATGTAAAGCCTCCTGGAATGAGGGATGCGGCCGTACGCTGTGCTTCTCTGCTGGCTCTCCCGGGAAGAAAAGCTTCACACTCTCTGCCTGGTACACATGATAGAGGGCAGTGTTGTTAGACAAATGCACCTCTTACTTGGTGCCAGTGTTATAAGATTTGCAGCAATAGCATGTTACTGGAAAGTTCATTACAATATTATAATAATTACAATATTCATTTGTCAAATCTGCCCTCATTTCTTATTGTGAGTAAGGGCAGGATTAAATGACACACACACAAATCTCTCTCCCCCCTCTCTTTGCCTCTCCCCTCTCTCTCCTTGTCTCTCTCTTCTCTTCTCTACTCTCTTTCATCCCTGATTAAAGACTCTTTATTCTGTGCTCTCTCTCTCCTCCTCCATCTCTCTATCCCCCCTCTCTCTCCCTCTCTTTCCCCCTCCCTCTCTTTCCCCCTCCCCCATAGGCAAACGGAGGGGGGGTTTCTGGTTGCCCAGAAACCCCCCCCCCCCTTAATGTTTCTGTATTATATGCGGGTTATATTAAGTGAATTAGATGTCTGAGTTGGCATTCTACAATGTGTGCAGCATATCAAGATTTAGGAGTGATACGCAATATACATATAGTCCCATTAGTATACGATTATACCCAATATGTACTTTATATAGTGTGTCTACTCCAGACCCCTATGCTATATAAACCCCCCCTTCCAAAATCTTCTGTTTGCCCCTGCTCCCCCTACTATCTTTCATCCCTGATGAAAGTTTCTTTATTCTGTGTTCTCTCTCTTTCTCTCTCTCTCTCCCCCCCCCTCCCCTTTACTATCTTTCATCACTGATGAAAGTTTTTTCAATAAAAATGAAACTTTGAATCACACATCTCATTTGATATATGTGTCTCTCTTTCTCTCTCTCTCTCTCTCTCTCTCTCTCTCTCTCTCTCTCTCTCTCTATATATATATATATATATATATATATATATATATATATATATATTAGATCACATCATTTACAGAAGAAACAGATTTGGCTCTACTGAGCTCCCACAGAAGCCATATATAACCAATGCTACTTATCCACCAGTGTCTATGTGAGCGGCCCCATGAGTCGGCCTTGTGTGTGGGGACCATGGGGCAACTGGCTTTACACAAATGNGGAGGTTTTAGAATTCTGGGTTATGCCTTAAGAACCTGTATGCACCAATGTTCATGGTGCATATCTAATATTCGATGGACAGTGGCTTCTTGTGAATTGAGTGGCGGTACACTGGTTTCATCCAGTGGAAATTATAACAAGCCAAATCTAGAAACAGTATTAGAGTTGAGATGATTTCCAGCCCAACTCTAATAGTGTAACAGTAAGGCTGCTCAGTATATGTGTGCAGTACGCAAAAACAAAGTTTGCATGCAAATAGTAAGAATAATTTGACTTCCCCCTGCAATTAAAATGGTTTTGCCCAGGTGTAACATTCTTGCCCAGATTTCTGGCTCTGGTCCATTGTCTCCAATTGTTCCGTTCCATNCTTCTTTTTTTCTGGGAAACGTTCATAGTTCGAATCAAGTGAAATAAAGGGGAAATCCATTCNTCTAACATATCCTATATGGGAATTTCATGATTCAGTTTGCAACCCAGAGGAGTGTCTGGCTGTTNAGCAGCTGTACTCCGCAATCCCAGTCACTGGAAAGCACAGGATTGCAAGTCTGGCCATGCTCTGACACTTGCGATGTACAAGCTGGTCCAGAGGGAAACTTTCATAACTAAGAGGAAGTCAGGCAACCTCTGAATTGGCAATGGTGAAGACCAGACATTAGCTTTGTTCTTTCCAAAGTCAACTGTCTTAAATCATGTTGGGTCTTAACCCTTTGAAAACTCCCCCAGCTTTGACCAGAGATTATGATTAGGTTCAATGTTTGGAATCCAATCTTTTTTTTTTTTAATTATAGAAAAATAAAAATAAATAANTAGATATGGACCACTAATCAGCCATAAGCTTCTTTAGGTGCATTGCATATGGAACAGGGCTCAAAGTGGGGGTGTATATGGGAGTATGCCATACCAGTGCTTCTCTTACTGATATAATGGAAAAACTACAAATTTCCGTTGTCTACTATTATTTTATGTGTTTCCATACTGCCANTTCTAAATGTCCATACCCCCACTTCTACATTTGCACTTCAACCATAGATATGGAAGCTAGTATCTTACAGGTTTCTAAGGTTCCGTGTATACTTTCTAACTCAATGTGTTGATATTACTTTAACCCTCTTTGCAACATGAGAATTTTTCAGGGAAGTAAAATGTATGTCAATNTTTGCATGCAGGGACAATACTTTGCTTTTACTGCACACAGATCCTGACCAGCGTTACTCTTATTAGACTTGGGCTGGAAACATTGAGGCTGATGCAGAGTTTGGGAGTAAGGGCAAAATAGTTGCAATTGTAGACCTGGGCAAAACCAAAGACTGAACTGCAGAGGGAGATAATTTGAATCTATGAAAACAGAACAGTCGAGAGGCAATGTTTCCAAGCTCAACTCAATTTTAAAAATGAAACATGAAAATATGCAGTTTTCTCTGCATACAATAGATTAAAAACCATTTTCTCCCTCACATTACAACATGTTTTTGCTCAGGTGTACACTTGCACCTTAAAAAAAAGGCATAGGTCAGCCCCATCACCTCTCACCTCTAATACTGTTTATAACAGATTTACTCCCCTGCAATTCAACATGGTTTGACCCAGGTGTACTATATAATATTGCCCATAGCAACCAATGATATTTTAGCACTCACATCTATATTACATACTAGAGAATATCAGATCAAATCTGATTGGTTGATATGGGCAACATATCCTATTTGTCTTTTAGCCATCATAGTTTCAATTGAGTCTGATATATGTATGATACAGTAAAGAAATGTACAAATATTTTTCCACCCAAGATGATTCATTTATGCAAAGGACTGAGGGGGTGACATAAGCATATCAGGTCTTCTGTTGTGTACTCTACTAAGCCTCTCCAGTGAGGACCCTGAAATTACTGGAGATACCAGTTGACCAGCGTCAAATGTCCCATGGATATGTTCATCTATGTAGACGTTTTATTTACACTTGTATTGTATTTTGTGCATGCTGTGATGTTTTTAAAGAGTGCAGTAATAATAAATTGTTCCAAATAAATTGTTCCAATCGAACCATTGAATTGCAGGGGAGTTAAATTGAATTAGTTACAATCAGTATTAAGGTAAGCGATGATGTTTCCTAGCACAGGTCTAATAACAACCTGTAACACTGGTCAGTATCTGTGTGCAAAATGCAAAAATAAAGTATTCTCCCTGCATGCAAACACTGACATTCATTTTACCTCCCCTGCAATTCAATATGGTTTTACCCACTCTTGACTAAAGCTGGTTGATTGGAACTATTTATTGCATAGTGTATGGCCAGCTTAACTCAATTAGACCCCGGTTAGTGGCAGTTGGATGACCAGGAGCAGAGTATACCTAGTGGAATNGGACCACTAATCAGCCATAAGCTTCTTTAGGTGCATTGCATATGGAACAGGGCTCAAAGTGGGGGTGTATATGGGAGTATGCCATACCAGTGCTTCTCTTACTGATATAATGGAAAAACTACAAATTTCCGTTGTCTACTATTATTTTATGTGTTTCCATACTGCCANTTCTAAATGTCCATACCCCCACTTCTACATTTGCACTTCAACCATAGATATGGAAGCTAGTATCTTACAGGTTTCTAAGGTTCCGTGTATACTTTCTAACTCAATGTGTTGATATTACTTTAACCCTCTTTGCAACATGAGAATTTTTCAGGGAAGTAAAATGTATGTCAATNTTTGCATGCAGGGACAATACTTTGCTTTTACTGCACACAGATCCTGACCAGCGTTACTCTTATTAGACTTGGGCTGGAAACATTGAGGCTGATGCAGAGTTTGGGAGTAAGGGCAAAATAGTTGCAATTGTAGACCTGGGCAAAACCAAAGACTGAACTGCAGAGGGAGATAATTTGAATCTATGAAAACAGAACAGTCGAGAGGCAATGTTTCCAAGCTCAACTCAATTTTAAAAATGAAACATGAAAATATGCAGTTTTCTCTGCATACAATAGATTAAAAACCATTTTCTCCCTCACATTACAACATGTTTTTGCTCAGGTGTACACTTGCACCTTAAAAAAAAGGCATAGGTCAGCCCCATCACCTCTCACCTCTAATACTGTTTATAACAGATTTACTCCCCTGCAATTCAACATGGTTTGACCCAGGTGTACTATATAATATTGCCCATAGCAACCAATGATATTTTAGCACTCACATCTATATTACATACTAGAGAATATCAGATCAAATCTGATTGGTTGATATGGGCAACATATCCTATTTGTCTTTTAGCCATCATAGTTTCAATTGAGTCTGATATATGTATGATACAGTAAAGAAATGTACAAATATTTTTCCACCCAAGATGATTCATTTATGCAAAGGACTGAGGGGGTGACATAAGCATATCAGGTCTTCTGTTGTGTACTCTACTAAGCCTCTCCAGTGAGGACCCTGAAATTACTGGAGATACCAGTTGACCAGCGTCAAATGTCCCATGGATATGTTCATCTATGTAGACGTTTTATTTACACTTGTATTGTATTTTGTGCATGCTGTGATGTTTTTAAAGAGTGCAGTAATAATAAATTGTTCCAAATAAATTGTTCCAATCGAACCATTGAATTGCAGGGGAGTTAAATTGAATTAGTTACAATCAGTATTAAGGTAAGCGATGATGTTTCCTAGCACAGGTCTAATAACAACCTGTAACACTGGTCAGTATCTGTGTGCAAAATGCAAAAATAAAGTATTCTCCCTGCATGCAAACACTGACATTCATTTTACCTCCCCTGCAATTCAATATGGTTTTACCCACTCTTGACTAAAGCTGGTTGATTGGAACTATTTATTGCATAGTGTATGGCCAGCTTAACTCAATTAGAACCCGGTTAGTGACAGTTGGATGAGCAGGAGCAGAGTATACCTAGTGGAATGGGTCATGTTGGAGGGTCTGCAAAAGGGTAACATTACATATACAGCTAGCATGTAATACTGCCTGGACATGTGAATCAGATCCATGCAATGACCTCACTTGTTTACGNCTGTGAATAAGTGAGTTGGTTTGTATAGAGTTAGAAGCCAGTTAATACATAGAGAAGCTTTAGATTACTTTCTTGCCAAATCACTGTATAGTTCAAGTTTGTGGTTTCAAGAAATGTGCCTCGTCTAGGAGATCACTTTAAAGATTGTGGTTTTATTAAGACAAGGAAANAGGTTAACAGGGAAATAGCACCACATTACAGAACTGAATCATCCTCACTTTCATCTTTTATAAATACAATGTAAAGAAATGTTTCATTCTTACACAATAAATGTTCACCTGGATTAGGCCAGCTGGCACTCTCTTAAACGCTCATGTACAAGACTGGAAGGCTGGCTGGGTAATCGCTTACCTCTGAGCCAGCAAATAAACGCAGGCCTGTTTCTCTACGCTTGATACATTGGCAGCGGCCATTGTAGTTTCTGCCAGATTAGCCATTCCTCTAAAGTATTAAACCAGAATACGTTGTTTCTGTATGCATAGAGATCCTCTCGTATATATATCATCCCCTGGTTCTACGCTCCTGTTTGCCCAATCTTCAATCATTACACATTGCAGGATATTTTGTCAGTAATAATAGTCAATCATTTAATTATGTTCATGTATAAGGTTGAGTGATCTCAGACTTACCTGAATGCATTCTGGGGTGGCCATAAAATTCCAATAGATTTATATTCAAGAGCAACCAAGTGATATAAAATTATAGATTTAAAACTTTTATATTCCTAGATTTACTAGCTCGAGATGTTGCCCATAGCAACCAATCAGGTTTTAGCTGACATGCTCTAGCATGCAATAGGAAAGTGAGAGCTAAAATCTGACTTGTTGCTATAGGTAACATGTTACTTTTCCATTCTCATGTTTTAGTAAACACAAGTCCTAGTCCAGACCCACCAACACAACCCATTACACTCGGTACAAAATACTCCGCTCCTGATCTTCTGACTGTCACTCTCCTTGATTTAATCAATTNATTCTTTAAAACTGATGTCTTCTGTACATAGACTTTGCCCATGCTGACTACCACACAGGCTCCTATAACCCCCTGCAGTGTATTGTGGTCATTTCATGGAATTATATAACTTTTACTTGAAGCTAAGTCACTCCATATACACACACATGCACACCGAGTTGCCAGACAGCGGGTTAATGATGCAAAGTTCGTTAAGTGAGGACTTACAATGGCTTTTTCCATTCAGTCCCTCAAAGTGATATTTTTTGTGCTAATAACAGCGGCATGACTTTCTTCTCNGCTCATTAGTCAATGCTCCCTCCTGGCAGATTAATTACCCACCAAGGATTTGTTAAGATTATATTGTGGTGTTACAAATTAGGAAAAAGGGAGGGGGTTGTGTTATGCATAATTGGGAATTCCAATGGACTGAGCCTCTATTGGCANCAGTAATGTGTAACGGTCTCTTGGATGTAGCGAAGAAGCTTACATTCACATATGTTCCATGTGGAGGCTATCAGATAGAACAGTTCGTATCACACTGGACCAGATGCAGAGTTAAAAAATACGAGGAAAACAAGTGGAAAGTTACACCTGGGCNAGGCCATGTGGAATTGAAGGGAATGTCAATTTTTTCAAACAGCCAAAAGGCTGTTAGGTGAAGTCTCACAGCCAAAATGAAATTAACAATATAAAGTAATGCTGTTCAGTATCTGTGTGTAATAAGCAAAAGTATTCTCCCTACATGCAAACACTATTTGTAGTTGAGGCACCTGGTAATCTGGCATTTAGGACAACATCAATATATGTGTTATTTAGGCACCTAATGAGTACAGCAGGAATGTGGGCATTGAGGATAGCAGTAATGTATATGTAGCTCAGGCATGTACCGTGTTTTCCCAACAATTAGACCTATCCCAAAATTAAGCCCTATATGTAGTTCAGGCACCTTTGTCAGGTTGGTACACTGGTAATGAATATAGTAGGAATGTATATGTAGTTCAGGCACCTGTGTCCGGTTGGTACACTGTTATTGAGGATAGTAGGAATGTATATGTAGTTCAGGCACCTGTGTCAGGTTGGTACACTGGTAATGAGAGTAGTAGGAATGTATGCATAATTCTGGAGTGTGTGTATAATTCTGGAGTGTGTGTAAGATTGGTAAACCCGCCTGTGTGACTATTCTTCATCATACTGTATATAGACTGGAGCAGCTTGTGCTAGGTGTGAACTTGTAGCTGAGTTCCTTAGTGACTGAGGGAAATGGGGCTCTTTAGAGGTTTACATCTTGGCCCCTGTAGTTTTTCGCTACACTCCTGGCTTTAAGACGGGTTATGTTATGACTTCATCGACTGAAACTTCCAGGTGCAGGTATGTTGTAGTGACCCCTTTCTCAGGACACTGGTTACAAGTCTCTCAGGACAATTGCCTTTCTACGTGTTATTTCAGGTTATTTGTATTGTAACATTACATTCCTCATTTCCACACCAGACCAATTCCATGCATTAAACAGGAAGTGTTAACATAGACGCTGGATGAATGTGATTGTAATATTGCTAGAAAAATGTACTTCTTGCAGTGATTTTTTAGGGGACTTTGTTGTGGCTCGGCACCTCCTTTGCAGTGTACCTCTCTTCCCGAAACAAAGAGGTTTTTGTCTGTGTTATATGCGGCCCACGTGCATCTGTTTTACAAGCCAGCTCGGAGCCTTCCAAGACTCTGGGTGAGAGAGAGTGTGAGGGGCCAGAAAAAGCAGCTCAGAATTGGCTTTTCCCCATCTTTCCCATCCTTCTATTTTGAACTCTCTCAGTTTTTGCCAGCTTGCGAGAAAATCTGACCCTGTGGTTCCAGAACCCCACTTTTTTCCTTGGATAGATACTTTATCTTTTTCTTTCAGCAGAATGGATTGACAATAACCACAGTGGTAGCATATTTCCATGACTGGCCAAACGCCATCTATTCCCTGGTTCATCTGATCGGCAAAAATCACCACATATACACTATGAATACACTAATGCTTCGGAAGCCACCATTATAAAATACATATCTTTTTATATTAAAATAGTGAGTGTTTAGAAAAATATTTAAATTCGCTGGCATCAGCAAAAATCTTTTGTTTGATCTCCCGAAGATCTCCTGCAACAGGTAAGGATTGACAGCATGAGAATAGAGGGGGAAAGTTAGGGTTAGGCAGCAGCGAGAGGAGATATCTTAGATGGGGGCGGGTTAGGCTGTGGGGAAGGGAGGGTTGGGGTTAGGATTAGGCTGCAGGGAATAAATAGGTTAGAGTTAGTCTGTTACGAGGGGATGGATTTCCAGTGGGTAAAGGCGACATATCCTAAATCATTGGGGTCTGTTCTCTAATTCCGTTGGCCCTTATGTTAAAGATCTGGTTTATCTTCTTTTGTCCCTTTTCCACCATAAACCATCAGAAAGTGAATAGAAATGTTTGAGAACCATCTTCTTATCAGCTGAGAGGGAAAAGGGAAACCAAAATCACAGTTAATCTATCACAACAATATGTCTGGCTGTAAACCAGGATCACATTTGTAGAGTCGGTATATAAACAACACTGTTCTTGGCAATTAAGCTGATATTAAGTGTTTCCAATGTTTATTTGGAAACACCTCAACATATTTTCATTTGTTGCAGAAAAATACCTTTTTTTGAAATACCAAATGTAAACAGAAGGGTGCCAATACANCAAAACTAATCAAAACCTGTCTGGTCATCTGTAAACACAAACTAAGAAATGCTGGTGTTGCTCTTACTTCTGCATTTCTACAAGCTTTTCCAATTCCAGCGAGACAATACCGATTTTGTGGAACTGCCCCTGGGTTACTCAATACTCTAACAGGGTAGAGTATGGTAGGGGCAGTCCTGGGATTATTTTACCAATTTTGCTTCTGAATGGTTTTTAAAATTCCAAATTAATCATATGGTGTCGGGTGTAAAAACCAATGCATTTAGTATTATTATAAAAATTATTATTATTAAATATTTGCTAGAACTTTTGATCCAGTCTGATAGTGGGCAGTGCATATGTGTCGCTTGTAATACCACTATCTTCATATGGACAGGCTACCTTCAAACTTTCAGTTGTTTACTCCTTAAATGACAATTGGTAGGCCAACCCTACGAATCACTGCTCCATCATTATTATCTATAGCCAGAAGCACTTCTCCATAATCTGATCACAAAAAGCATTTGAGACCTATTTTCCTCCGGATTATGTTTTGGTTGAATACCTGTGCTATTTGTATATTTTCACTATTTTGTGTTAAGCTTTATCAAGTACTGTAAATGTGTATCATCGCTCAAAAACTTGACTAGGGTTTTTGGATTTCACAGAAAAACATAGACATAAAAGTACCTATTGTTTGAAACAACAAAAACTACAAGTACCGTACCTGTACTCAGCCATTATTATCGCCACCTATTGCCCCATTGGCTTTTATTGCTTGGAGAGTAGGCTGAAAGTCGCAGGAGAACAGGCAATACTAAATTATAGCTGTAGAACGTGTTTTACATATTGCTATAGATAAACTGGATTGCCATACAGAAATGGAACTGTAATATTTAGTAGGTGTTNAGTATTTTTCTGCCTTTTTCACCACAAATCTACTGTTTTCTAATGTCTCAGCATCCAATTTCCTAGTTCTTCAGCGCTTAGAACATTGTCNATGTGTCCTTTCAGTGTCCCTGTTGTTCTGTCTTCCTGTAAACGTCTCGTAGGATATTGTGTTCTTCCCTCTGTGTATTCCTAAAGGAAAGTTTCTATAGTGTCTATATGTGTTCTTCTCTTTCTTTTCGTTATAGGGATTTCCTGGTGACTTCGGAGAGAGGGGTGCCCCGGGACTGGATGGCAACCCTGTGAGTAATTTCCAATTGCACACATGAAATTTTGGACTGGATCCAGACTTGCCTCCAAGGTCCAAACATGTGTGAGGGCCAGGCATGCAGGGTCATAAAATAAGCTTGCCCAACATTCATACCTTCTATATGAAGGTATGAACAGGATGACAATCATAAGTCTTTGCACGTGTGCATTTTGAGTAAATCAGGGTTGCTGACCCAGGAGAAAGCAAAGATTGGCAGCATGAAGGTTGGGCAAATTCCCATCCCCCTGGGCAGCACGTCCAAATTCCCACCCCCCTGGGCAGCAAAAGAACATCTTTTGCTGTTGATGGATGGGATCGAGCACCTCTCACTAAAGTAACGATTAAGGCTGAGGTATAATGTTCATGAAATCGCTGCTTCAGCCCATGTTCTCTGAGATTTGTCAAAAACTGCCCAAAATTGAGTCTCCCAGACAGGGAGTTGGCAACCCTGGAGTAAATAACCAACTAAAGCATTCAGTGTTCNTAACTAGCTGTGGTACATCTGGTTCAAGTCTGGTGTTACAAAATGAGGGTTCAATTATTTGCAGGGGGATAGTGGAGTTCCGAAATAAGGAATGTCTTTAATCACCCTTTGCATGAGAAAAATAGTGATTAAGGTATTGCAAATGAACCTATGTTTCCAGTCCACAATTGATGACCAGTTTAATAATTAAAATTTCATTTCCATTATTGTATATCTGTTTAACAAAGGGTAACAACTTGTTTAAAATAATATATTGTGGCACCTTTTTAAGGCTTTTTAAGTGTGTCAGTAATGTCACTACTTCNTTGGGTTTTGATTGGTACAGACTGGTTCAGAAAAAAAATGGCCACCTACACTGGGTTCTGTGCAAGTGCAAACCTGTTTAACAGCTGATTTCCAGCAGGGCATGATGGGAGATCCAGAGGATGCCGATGTCTGCACTAAAGACTAGGAATGTGAAGTTTAGCCCTGTTGAATATATAGTAGACAGATCTGAGTTTAACCTTCGCTCAGCCATAATGTTCATGTATTTTAATGTTTTCCTATTCACCAAACTGTATTTTTCTTTCCTTTCATTTTTAGGGTGAGTTGGGTCCCCCAGGTCCGGCTGGAGTCCCTGGATTCATTGTAAGTACATTGCCCAAATAATGCCAGGCTCCAGGGCTTTACAGTATGTCTTTCCCTAGACACTAATGAACTCCATTTGCAAAAGCGTTAGTGTGTT
Organism: Platyplectrum ornatum; assembly: GCA_016617825.1. Taxonomy (NCBI): domain Eukaryota; kingdom Metazoa; phylum Chordata; class Amphibia; order Anura; family Limnodynastidae; genus Platyplectrum; species Platyplectrum ornatum. Next base: position 19,952 of record JABWIB010002347.1, on the reverse strand, counting down.
ATTCGTAAATCTCTTCTTGAATTAATTTCATTTGCAAGCATGGTTTAACTCTGCAAAGGAGGTGTTTATAGCCTGTGTTTCCATCATAAAATACCAACTATTTTAATTATGGAAGCTGGGGTATCCGCCTTGTTAGAGCAAAGCGGGGGCGTGATTCCATCACATTTCCATCTGGAAGTAGCTAGCAAGAAAAGTCTCCCCTGTTTGTTTGTTTGTTTAGTTTTTTTATGTATTTACTTACTGGATCATAAAATTGGTGTTGGCAGGCTTTCTCTTGTTTCTCCTGCACTGTATGTTTGGTTAGAGCTGGTTTATATGCCTAGTGAACATATACATCCTGGAGAGTTATACATCTGGTGAAATCTGGTATAAGTGTATGTCAGACTATATATCCATCAAAATCATTTAATGACCACATTGCCATATCTACCATATTTAAATAGAAAGGCAAAGGCGTAAATTCACTAAGTGNNGAGTTTGCACGGGAATTGAAAAGTGGGGATGTTGCCCATAGCAACCAATCAAAGTTGAGCTAACATTCTCCAGTATGTAAAATGAAAGTTATTCCAGAGAGTGGGTGCAGCCCAGGAGAAGTCCATATTGGGTATTTTATTTTTTTACAAGAGAAAAAAAAAAACACACACACACATATGACTCAGTGATCGAAGTGGAAATTAAGAAGTGGGGGTATGGACATTTAGAAGTAACTGTATGGAAACACAGAATGTAATATAAGTCAATGGAGATTTTAAGTTTTTCAATTAGATCAGTGGGAGAAGTGCATGGCATGGTTATGCATACCCTGTATACACCTCCACTTCGAGCCCTGGTATGACTATTTTAGAATGATTTCCCTATTGAGGCAAATGCCAAGCAGCATTGANGTGCTGGCCATGTTATATAGTGGGGAAGGGGTGTAGTAAGGGCAGCCAACACTATCGCAGTGACATGCCCACAACCCTTTGGAACTCTATCTCACAATCATCAGGTTATCCCCTAACCTACAAGNAATTAAACTACGTAATGTGATGGGGCTATATAAAAACCTGTTAATGAAATTAATAATTACATAATATTCAATAAAAATGTTTCAGTGATATCTTGCTAAACTTTAACATTCAATGCTAACTTTATACCTATTCCAAAGGGTCACAGGACTTTAACATGTGTCAACTAATCTAAAGTTGATTTAATGCACTCGAGAGGGACACTTCCCACTTTAAAGGTGGAGGTTGTCAGGTTCACGGTGCATTGAATGGGGCGGCTGACCACATGACCACCCAGGAGAGGTGACAGAGGTTAATACAATCAGGGAATTCAGAACTGTTTGCCGTGCATATAACAAGACAACGCTGTTACAGAAGGTGAAAGATCAAAGGGCTTTCAGGGGCTTTAAGTTATGTGGCATTTGACATGAATGGAAATATTGCCGAAACTGTAAATCAGGCTAAGCTTGAGGCGGAGAAATAAAATAAATAAGTAATGAATAAATCAGTATAAATTAAAATGATGATAGGTAATAGTAACTTTACAGTGTATAAACATACCAAGCACATTTACATGTTATTTCTGCAAATTGCAGTTAAATTCTATTCATACTTGTGATAATTAAGCTCAGAAATGTGTGCCACAAGACTCCGTATTGTACTAACCCCTCAAGTCCTGGTTTGGGTGGAAACTCTTTCCCAGGCGTTTTTTTGGCCTCTGCAGGTGGAGTATTCCGAAAAATCTTATTAAAGGGCGGCAATTGGTGTAACCCGAGCCCAAATAGCTGGTTGTAAATAGCTGGGGTTTGTACTGGATAAACAGAGGGCTGAAGAGGTCTTTATATGAGGCCATACAAAGAGCCAGCTTGTTGCAGGGCTCAGCTCAGAAGTTTCCCTCTGTCCTGTAAACTTCCATGTGCTTTAGGTGAGACAGAAAGCTAAATACTGCGACGCTGGTTTATAATGGCAGAGCGTGTAACTATATCAACAAATGCAGCAGGTACAATATCTGAAATAGCATTCATGCCTGTATAATTAGTCCTTTTATAGTTTCCAGATCCAATTCTCGTCTTTATCTACTGTACAGATATAAAATGATTAAAATATATGAAACAATGTAAAGGCTGTGTCTAGTTCCTCTTTCTCCCATTCAGCTTTAAGAACATTAAAGTATAAACACTGAAAAATATAGACAATGTAGTTTATTAATGCTATTTTCAGATTACCACCAAAAACCTGTAAATTTTATGAAATTTCCGGGATTGTCAGGACAATCTGAAGGCCCCTTGTAAAAATACTCTCTCTTCTGACCCAGGTATTAGACTCGGGTAAAAAGAATGGTTATTCCCAGGTATATTTCTAACCGGAGTAGTTCACTGAAGAGTTGATTGGCTGTGTAAACAACATAATGGTTGTATACCAGCCAATCAAAGCTCCTAAGCTGTTGATTGACAGCTTTTATCAGTGATTCAGTGTGAACAGTGTGCACCCGGGAATGTCACCAAAATACCAGGAAGCTTCTGTAGCCATTCGTGGACATAGACATTTTGAGCCCCAATAGAAAAGGAGGCGGGTTAAGAGACTGCATATGGCAGTCTGACCACTTGCTTAGAGTTTACTGAGTGCAAGTTGTTGGGGTAGCTGTCAAGAACCTGCTTTCTTCCGGGCCCCATAGCAGCCAAACCTCATACAACAAAAGAAGTTACACCTCTGGCCACTACCTAAATAAATACTTACACAAAGAAAAAAAAACTTTGCTTGTGTGATGCCAGTCTTTTTCTGGAAGTTAATGAAAAACTGTATCAGCTAGGCCATCAGAGAATGATTCAATAGTTGGAAGACATTCCTACTAGCATAATGGGTTAACATGCTAGCCTCATTCATGAAAGTAAATCACAGCAGGGAACGCACAAGCCTGATAGATAGTCCTTTGTGCTGCGTGCATTGAGAACATCCTTGGCCTCTCAGTAGATCAAGTCTCTAGCCGAATGCCAGGTCTTCTGATTATATCCGTCCCAGGCCTGTTGAAAAATGAAGGGCGCATCTCATTTCTCTTTGATCTCCTCCTTCCCCCTCCTTCTCTGTTTCAGTAGTCATCAGGCATTAGAGTCAGGTACCTTACACACAAGAGCCGCATTCTGTGCCAGCCATAGAAGACTCTTTAAGGCCATCACCCAATGTGAGTTATCCTTGGCTCCCAGCCTCCGCTCCAGCCAAGGTACAGAGATATGGGCAGATCTCCAGTGTAGATAGAATAATAGCTGAAGACCTCACTTACCACCGGGCCATCAGAGGAACAACAACTGAACTTGGAACATTTACTCACTGTATTGATTTCCAAGTTTGATGTCGAGGACATTTATTTATTGTTTTTTAGTACATACTGTATAATATTTAATTTTTATGTGTAGATTTTTTCCCAATAATATGTGGGATACTTAAACACACTGGCCTAAATTTACTTTCTAGAGTGGGGATGTTGCCCATAGCAACCAATCAGATTTGAGCTCACATTGTCCAGTATGTAAAATGAAACTGCTTAGTAAATCTAGGCCACTGTGTCCTTCTTTATCACACTGAGATCATTAGCTANGGCACTATAGGCCTTTTTGACAATGGCGTCCTGTGGCTGTAGTCCCATTANCCCCATTGTTAATCCAGGACCTAGCTCCCTCATCNTCATTTAAATGCTATGAAAAATGGATCACGGCTAAACCCCCAGGAGTATGTTAAGCTTAAGCATTTGCAGATTTAGACTTTAGATTGATTTTACAACACAAATATTTGTTCCCATTGCAACACTTCAGAGACACAAAGGTGACACAGGTCTGAGGCAACCAATTGTAAGACTGTATTATACTGACTCAACCATCATTAGTGCTGCTGATGGAATTTCTATCAAAGACTCCCAACCCAAAGTTACTTGATAAGAATGCCAACGTTTTTGCTCAATAGTACTTAGTTTATGAAACATTATACTCTCAGAACTTCAGCGTGGCATCTCCAACTACTTTTCCAAAATATTCACATAGAAGATTAAGTTCATTCCTAAAGATCATTCCTCTTTTGCTGTCTCTGAATTGTATTTGTATTCTGATTGTACTTCCATGCCATTGAAAATCAAGATAAGCCACGACTAATTCACGAACAATTGAAATGGCCTCATAGTCTGTCTGTGTTAGTCAATTTAGACTGTTTACTGACACTTTGTGTGCAGTTATTAAATTGTCTAAACTCTGGCTTTTTACTTGATACAGGGGGATGTGGGAGCAGTTGGAGCCATAGGTTTCATGGGGCTCAAAGGTTTGAAGGTAAGCAAACAGATTAAATTAAATTGTGAATAAGTTCATCACCAAACTCCTGAATTAAACGTGCCACATATACTATACTAGTACACTCTTCTTTAGCGCTTTTCAGTAATAAATTATTACCTTGTGTTTTAAATATTTTCTGTCCCCAAAACACATACGGCTCATAGATTCTGTCCCCATTGGGTCAGGGCCGTGATATCAGTTCACTTGTGCAATTGCACCACATACCACTTCCTTCACACCATTGAACTTGAGAACCAGAACCTACCATATGTTTTTTACCTATTACACTACTCCCCCGTGTTTTAAAAGCTGTATTCATTTCGTATAATGACGACCACCATTTAGCACACCATTGGAAGCAATATTGTCACGGTTTAAACACCCAGCGTCTTTTTATTTTTCAGGGTCTTCCGGGGAACCCAGGAGAAACTGGACTGAAAGGTGATAAGGTGACCAGAATACTCCCTTACTGCATTGTGTTTTGCATGCAAAGACTCCAGTATCCCTGTCTATTCTCAGACTTATATCCAGTAATCCATTTATAGAGCTGACACTGATTCTTCACAGGTGGAAGATAAATGCATTTCAATGGAAATCAGGACATTTTATGATTGGCAAACACCTAAAATGTTGGATTTGGAAGGGCCTATATAATTTTGTAAAGGAGAGCTAATATATGGCACCATGGGGCAGATTTATCAACACTGGAGCAGAGTGGTGGTGGCGTTGTTCATAGCAACCAAACAGATTGTCAAGTTTCTTGCAGTTTCTTTGGTTGGTTTGGGAACTAGTGATGGGAAATCACAAGTTCATTTTGGTGACTAGTTCATTATGATCTAGTTCACTCAAAAGATTAGTTCAGAA
>JABWIB010002346.1:12005-29678 GCA_016617825.1 Platyplectrum ornatum | reverse complement strand
CGTCACTTACTGAATACTATACATCACCATTCACTGATGATTTCAGATCACTGCCGAACGNTGACGATATGAAATCTCAGCAAAAATCGTCAGTTAGTGAATTCCCCCCCTAGTCCATAATATCTGCTTCAGTGAGGCTGAAAATGCAGCTCTAGTGGAGGCGATGGTGCCCATTTATTATGACCCAAGACATCTCTGCACTAGATTTGAATCTTACAGAGGAGCATGGTGAGTGTTTATTTTTTTGTTTTTTTGTTCTTATTTATTGTTATTATTATTATTATTATTTTTTAAATGAAGGTAACACTTAATTATTCTTTAAACATGCAACCAGTCATGTGTCAACATTTTGTTGTGTTTGTCTTGTAAGGTGTTGTAATTTGGCATAGTAACATTTTTTGTTTTTATTTTTTTTTACCATTGATTGCTATGGGCAATAAATATTCTGAAACAATTCAATGTTTTGTTTTTTAGGAACAATTAAATGTATAACTTATCCAAAATCGTATTGTAGGCATCTCAACTAAATTGGCCCAAAAATTACAAGAACATTTGAGTCTGCCTGTTGATTTCCCAGACAAGTATTAGCGTGATGAGGATGATGCTATGGGAACAGGTAAATATAAAGTTAAAATAATATGTGCAATTGTAACAGTGATGATCCTAAATAATCTGAATGTGTTTTTACCCCATTTTTCCTCATTATCAAAACATTAAACAGTAGAAGATAATGAACACTATTGTACTCACCCTGGTGCCAGAATGGAATTGTGAAGTTTAGGAAGGTCTTGATGTTGCTGCTGGGCTACCTGTTGTTTCTGCTGTTTCTGGTGTTGCTGCTGGTGCTGATGCTGTTGATGTTGGTCCCGCTGACAAGGATGCAGTCATTTTGAATTTAAACCATCTAAAACAAAGAATATGCCATTATCAGGACAGGAATCAGCACCAAAACAGAATTGATACATGATGACACATGGCCAAATTCACATTAATCGGAAACAGAATGTGTGCTGCCGTAGAACAACTAAACATCACCATGATGCAGCAAAACTAAAAGAAAATAAAGTATTATTCCAAATAAGGATTACTCCAAGCCATGATGGAAGCTATGCTCGGAGGTATCATTGCAAATTGAAACAATGCGGCAACAGATGTTGAACCAATATTAACAATGTTTTCAAACTTCAACTACAATAACTGAAACATCTACAGTTGAAACATTTACACCAAGCCAAACACCAACACACTCACCAAGAGGCCGTGGAAGGTGTCCGAAAACAAGAGGTGGGCGACAACCCTCCAGCTCCACCCAAATTGCCTTAAATCACTAAGAAAGCAAAAGGGGTAAAAGTGCATTATGTGAAAACATTTTTTTGGAATCCTTTTGCTTACAAATATTGCTTTTCAATTGTTTATGATGTAATAAACACATTTATGGAAAAGCAAAATTGTGTAAGAGTGTTACATTCATCAACATTTAAAACAAAAAACACTTACATGCAAAAGGTGTAGATATTAAAGTTTTTCTAGTCTGAATCTTGGACATACTGTGCTTCTGGTCAGAAGATAATGTATCTTTAGCACCCCCTTTTGTCATTGCTACCATATCTTCTAGCCAAGGCTGGTATAAAGCAAGATTGTGGAGCAGACAACAAGACCGCATACTATCAGCAACCTTTAAAGGTGAATAAAGAAGTTGACCATCAGACTTATCAAAGCACCTAAACCAAGTTCTATAAATTCTATCACAAATCTAATGGCCCTGATTTCTGCATTATATTGGTGTTGTGTGGGAATCTCAGGATGCAACACTCTGAGTCACCTGTGAACACAAAACATTTTTTTGAAACACATTTTAAACAAAAGTAAACCTGTTGAATATCTACACATTTATCTACACATTACAAATCTTGCCTGTTGGTGTACAGGGAGGACAGGGCCAGTACTACAATTAGACATCTTAGGCGATCATCTAGAGAGCTGTGGCTGCGGGGATGGCAAAAGCACCCCCTTGCTGCCTCCATTTACATGCTGGGTTATATCATAAACATTTATGATATAACCCAAATAATTAGCCAACCTAGGAGGGTGCCTACCTCTATACAATGGCAGTGCCCCCCCACCTCTCCTATGTGAACCAGACCTGGTGGAGGTGCTGGGTCTCGCCTAGGATGTCCAGAGACCTAGCACAGGCCTTAAGATTGGCAGTATCACTAGGTGGCCTCAACGTGCAATGTGAGTGCAATCTATGGCTTCCAGTTCTGAAGTAAAACCTGAGAGCCTATAGAAATCCTGCTTTAGCTAATACCTTGGGAACATGTGTGCACTTGAGATAAGTGTCTGGAAAATGTCACCTGTGAAATGCCAATCACTTTGCCTTAGACAGACAGAAAAGAGCTAGTAGCAAAAAAGTGAATGGCACACATTAATTTCTGCAGCCCAAAAACTGCTTGACACTGAGACGTGTCAGGCTCTAAATTCTTCTCACCTGCTCATATAAGCTCAGGAGGTTTGTGCGGTTAAGCAGAAATAACTGCATTACCTCCTGAATAAACAGGAAGGCCAGGTCTAAGCGGACCAAAAAGGGCAGAAGGTGGCGTGATATTACCCGCTGGGGCTGGACCTGAGGTTGGTGATCCTCCACTCCTGAGGCTGGGTCCTCCACTCCTCCACACTGCCTGTGTGCAAAGACACAGGCCACAGAAAGACCTTACAAAGCAAAATAATCCTCCATTGCAATAACCACACATCCATGGGTCCAGCTGCATAAGGCTCCTTTATATAGGGATTCCAATTATGAAAGCATGTATGGGTGGTGAGATTTGCCTGGGTAAAGCACCTCTTTTTGAAAAGGTGAATTAAAATCCGAAGAGATAACGCCAAGAAGCCATCTAATGCTTAGTAAATCTATTAAATTTAAAAATGTTAAATTTTTTAATCCTCTCTGTAATCATGCATAGCAAAAAAAAAAAAAAAAAACTTGTTTCCTAAATCAAAATGTAACACAACTACGTTATCTTGGAGTGTTTTATGCTTAGACGTATTTAGTCAGGTAATTATTTGAATACATTTCATGAAAATTACAATTTTGCAATATGTGAAGTGAAATTTCTTTAGCCTTTGCTTTAATCATTAATTTAGCTGAATACACTTTTGTGCTTGTTTTTTTTTTTTTTACCTAGATAGAAATGAACTTTACATTCCATTCATGGAAAACTAGACCAATTTGCGTCCTGAGTTAGCATTGCATGGATGAAGATATTGCCTTACCTGCTGTTAACATTCTGGGGAGGGTCAGGCAATGTCTGTGTAAATGTTGCTACCAGTGGTCCAGGCGAGGTGTTTACCTGGTTTCTTCCTATTCTTCCCCATCGCTCTCTCTATCTTCAGGTAGGACAGAGACCCCCCAATGAATCAAGAATTGTAGCATCAGGATAGCTTTTTATAATTTCATTACCATTTCCATTTGTAAAATTAACCATGTAAAGCCTGGGTTGTAGAGTAAAACCAAACAATAAAACAACAGCCATAACATACTATATATATATATATATATATATATATATATTTTTTTTTTTTTTTTCAATGTATCTATTTACTCAACAAAGCTGGTATAGGGCTTTAAAATATATCATTTAGAGTAAAAAGCAATCTTTTAACTTATGTAAAAATTATTTTTGTTTGTTAAGGTGCTTTTATGTGTTTATTTGTTTGATTTGAATAGTATTTATATAATAAAATTATATATAGTTTAAATGTCTTTATTACAAAGATCTTGTACAATTATATATCTTGTTCCAAAGTGAAAGAAAGAAAATAAAAGTAGATCAGTGTTACCGACTTTTGGTTTCTCACAGGGCAGTATGGGAGTGGGTTATTAATGCAAATCACACCCTAAGCTCCACCCCCTCCACACCATCACCCCCTAAACAAGTGGTTCCCAAACTGTTTGCCTAGGCTCCCTGGGGTGCTGCGACGCTCTCTTTGGGGTGCCACAGAATGTTGTTTCCAATGTGAGGCTATGTTGATAGTGTTATTAAGAAGCAGTTTTACATCTTGTATTGGAGAAAAACAAGATTTAATATCAACCTGAAGTATTTCTGTCTTTACTTAAATAGTTTTTACTTTATTCTGACTCAAAAACTTATTTTGTCTTAGGGGTGTCTTGAAAAATTACGGAGACCCTAAGGGTGCCTCGACTGAGAGAATTTGGGAACCCACTGCCTTAAACCTATGTTTACTATGGATGGGTGGGGCTTGATGTCATATAGAACAACAACAAAAGCAATTTGACCATATTCATAATTGCATATTTATTTTTCCCATGCCCATAATCTGAGCATAACATATCCTTGCCCAAATCATCAAAGAGGTATAATCCAAAAATCAGAAATACTGGTAGTTATGCTAAAAAACCTCCGCTTCACCTTATGACTTATAAATTGTAAACCTGCAGCTTCTTACGTAAAATTTCATCAGTTAATTATTTATTAAATAATTAAACATAAAAAGTAAGTAAAAAAGAAAATGAGAAAGGAGGAAGACTCGTATTATCATCAGACAGTAATAACTCACCTGTCTATAGCTCCTCAGAGGAGGATACTGTGGCAGAGTAGCTGATGCTGCTTTTGTCTGTTGTGCCCTCCTCGGTCTCTGCACCCCTGGACCTGTGTCATGTAGGAATTTGGAAGTGGTGGTATAGATGTTTAGTATTTTGGAAACATAAATAATAATAGAAGCAGGGCTCGAAGTGGCGGTGTATACGGGGGTATGCCGTACAGTCACTTCTCCCACTTATATAATGAATTTCTCTAAATCTCCATTGTTATCTATGTTTTCATACTGTCTCTTCTAAATGTCCATACCATCACTTCCAAATTTCCACTTCAACATCTGAATAGAAGTGAATGGTTTTTCCAATAAATTAGTGGTAGAATGTATGATATAACACTGTTTATTGCCCCACTTTGAGTTCTGTTGTGGTGAGGAAAAATCTGTATTTTGGATTTAGTTCATTCATTAAACTACTTGATTGTAGCTACTTTATTCCTGTGAATAGAATTGTTCTGAGAATATGTACAATAAAAAAAATGAATGTAACTAGGAAACAGGAGCATATAAGGATACTGTAGTGAACATAACACACAACCTAAAAATAAAGATGACACATAAATACATAGTATAGAGAAGTACTGCATCTTAGACCAGAACATGCTAAACTGGTGTATATTGACCCAAACATAGAGCATAAAATGCGTTTAGCTCTCAAATTATTGATAAATGATTGTCCTGTAAATGATTTAGTGGAAAAATTAATTAGATTAATTCACACAACATCCATCCAGTCAAAAGTTAATGAAATAATGACAATGGGAAGATTTACACTTCCATGACTTTTTACATTTACACTCTCATGGGCAAAACCATGTTGAATTGCAGGGGAGGTAAATTAAGCATTATTACAGGTGAGAGATGATGTTTCCTAGCACAAGTCTAGGAATGGAATAACTAAAGAATGAAAAATAATGTAACAAAGAAACCCCTCACTGATTGACCAGCGAACCCCATGTACCCCTACTGTTATGCACATATAATACTTACAGATAAATAAAATGACACCATTATTAATTTCTTACAAAAATTATAGTTAGGAATTGGGAAACTGCAAGTTAATTCATCCTCAGAGGTTTTGCATATAAAATACCAAGAGTATGTATTATTTTATCTTACTGGTATTCTGTTTTGTGTAAGGCATCTACCTATCTATCTATCTATCTACCTATCTATCTATCTATCTATCTATCTATCTATCTATCTGTCTGTCTGTCTAAATGTACCACGTAGATCATTCCAAGTGTATTAGCAATAAAGCAAATGATCTCAGTATATTTCCGCAGTACTTGCAGCATTTGTATTGGGGAACAATATAAAGTGTAGACAGAGAATAAACATACACTTTAATTTACAGTCATAACAGGTTCTGGGTTTTTTTTTTTTCTTTTTATTTTGATTCATCATTCTGAATCCAGAGATGTTCAAGTCTGCCTGCATTGTCAAGAGTGTTCCTGATGAAAGAATTATTGCTGCACCGCTTTGTCCTTCCTTTCTCCCTGATACAAATCAGTAAGATACAGTATGAAAGAATATTTGTTTTTACTGCAAAAAATGGAGCTTGAGAATGTTTTGCAATGTGAATCTGAGGGCAAATCTTATATAGTTTGTTATTGCCATCTAGTGGCTTATTAAAGTCATTTGATATTCAGTCATGCAGACTATTAACACAGGTACTGCAGAGACAAAGACAAAGACGAGTTCTATGAGATGGATAGATAGATACTGTAGATAGATAGATAGATAGATAGATATGAGATAGATAGATAGATAGATACATTTCTATGAGATAGATAGAGAGATGTATATGGTGTAAGTCATAGAAACATTCTGTGCATATTTCCTTTGAATGATCAGCTTGATCTCATACTTGACACACAGTAGCCATGACATTCATGTGCTCTGTCTTCACATGTGCGTTCTATATGAGGGGTTGAAGCAGGATCAAGTACATCTTACTCATTTTGTCATATACCAGATTGCAGCTGTCAGTTTCCCTGTTGACTCCATCATGTCATACTGCTGTGTATGAAAAAGAAGTATATATTGGCATTCCTTATTTTGGGATATTTCTGGACACATGCACTTAATGATTTTGATGATTTTTTTTTTCTGTTATACGTCTGCATTTTATAAAAGCGTTTGTAACCTGGCAATACATGTGAAAGTATTTACTATCTGGGAATGGTTGTTATGAAATGCAGACTCTGTTGGGCATAACGCAGTTCATTGGCTTGGCCAGACTTTACANTTCATTGGTTGTGTTGGCAGTATGTTTTGGGTCATTGCCTTGTAGCATGAAAAACTGGCAAATAAGTCTGAAGGCATTTTCTTGAAGAGATAAGATATTTTCGACTACAACCAACAGGCTTATATTACTGTCATTTAAATAAAAGAGATGTGTGAGTCACACCCAGGATGTAACACTGCTTCTATAATAATGCATGCAGTTTCTCTTTTAGCATTATTTTGTGTCTTTTGATGTCCAGATGTCCGGCACACTTACTTACTCATCTATACTATTAAGAAAATGGCACAATAATTAGAAAAATGTTGTTGCTGATCAAATGTTTGCAGATATTAATGTGCTGCCATTGGATTGCTGAATTTCTCATCCAGCACTGCAGAGTTTGCTGGTAAAAATCAGTGACAGTTGTTTTAGAGGTTTTACAGCAGCTCTTAAACATTTTATTAAATCAAAAGTGATTGCTTTTCATGGCCAACAGCATTGTTGCCAACTGCTAAGTACATCAGCATTCTTTTTAAAGACATTCCAAATGGTTCATTGTTTGATTGTTTATTTTCTCTATGGTTATAATTGATTTCAAAATCTGGAACCAATGGAATCGCACTCAAAGAACTGCATTTTAATTAGTCAGGGGTATATCCAATTTGCTCATATTATTTCTAATCTTCAGAAACTGTCACTGAGAGGCGTATGTATGAGAACGTTTTTCAATGTTGTTATCCATCTGAGCTCTTCTTAACATGTTGCAGTTGATTGATCTATAAGTACTGTACAAAGAACTTCTATTTATTTCAGTTAGTTGCAAGGTTGTAATGTATTAAAGTGTAGCATCCAAAAAAAAAACAATATATAAAACAATATTAAACAATATTGTGTATATTTAACCATTTTGCTATGAATTTAGCTTTTTCTGTTACAAACTTTAACTTTCCTTTCTCATACTAAAATTACCCAGTTTTGCTACGGCTGTGTGTTTTTACCGTAGACCTTTTACCGTACAACCTGACTGGACAGTTGTGTAATGTGTGACACTCTGCCTTTTGTCTCAGTCATCAATGTCATTTAGATTGTGTTTATGGTCAGCGCCCTTAGCCTCTATGTCCTAAATTCACTAAGCGGTAGGTTTGCAGGGGAATTAAAAAGTGGGAAAGTTGCCCATAGCAACCAATCAGATTCAAGCTCACATTCTCTAGTATGTAAAATGAAACTGAGAGCTCTAATCTCAAGAGGCCAATGTCTCTTGTTAAAAATTATAAAGGGATATACAATTTTATGGTGCTATATGAAAATCTATGTTTTTATTCAATGGTTCGAATAAAGGTGCCTTTACAAAAGTTTCCAGATGCATTTGTTTATAAAGCACCAGACAGCAGCTGAGTCGCTGACTTTGCTGCATATGAATTGTATAGAGGCATGGAATGCAAGTTGCATTGGCATTTTGTTATATGTGCAATGTCCTTTACAACTGGACCATCTTGTTGGTGAGGCATTGCATTGTGTTTCACCGGATTTACAATCACCGGATTTACAATCACTGCTGTATCACTGTTTCTACAACACATATTAAACAACTACAAATATTAAATATTCCCACTTATAGTCATACTCACATTCAGAAAACACCTACATATAATGGATGTAATTCTTACGGGATAAATCCATTGTATTTTAAGAGGGGCCAGCCACTCATGGGTATGAGCATTCACCTTTGAGTGTCAATACGTCAATGCAAACAAATCAACAATAATAACATAATAGAATACATTTCAGCATCAGCATGGCCACATAAGCTTTACTGGTTCCTCCCAGCGAGTGCTCACTAGATCCTCCTAAAAACTTCAGCCACCATCCAATGAAGTTCATGGCCTAAATTCACTAAGCAGGGAGATTGCAGGGGAATTGAAAAGTGGGCATGTTGCCCATAGCAATCAATCAGATTCGAGCTCTCAGTTTCATTTTACATACTGGAGAATGTGATCTCAAATCTGATTGGTTGCTATGGGCAACATCCCCAATTCCTTACAGGGTTACGTCAATTAAGACAACAGGCATGTGGACACACATTACAATCCCAGTTTTCTTAAAACATTTTGCAACCCATTTATGCATGACACTATTTTAAGGGGGCGCTGTGAGGAGACATCTCCCTTCAAACACACAAAAATTAGGATTGCACAGAGATGTGAAAGTGAACTACCGCTGCCATTGTATATAACTCTCAAATCGCTCCTAAATATGGATCCCTTCTTGCTTACCTCTTATTGTAATAATGGTTTTATTCAAGGAAGAACACATGATGTGACCTTCCTGTCCTTCACATTAGAATATTCCAAATGAAAAAAGCAATGTAAAGGACTTACAATAATTGTATAACAATGAAAAAAAACAAATCTAAGGTAAAGTACTGTAACTTTGAAGTTTAATACGTCATCTGGTTTTTATTAAGTAAGTTGATTGAATTCCCAATGATATGTTCATATTTATTATTTATAATAAGCAACATTCTTTAATGGTAGCATTCCTAATATTAAAGGTTTGAAATTACCGTTTACTCATGGGTAAAATATTCCTTAACAAGGTCCCATTTCAGTTTACATGGTGTCACAAAACAACAGCAATATAATACCCCATTCACACTGAGTGCTGTTACCCGGGCAGTTCAGTCAACTAACTAACCCGGTTCAGTGTGAACAGTGTTGACCAAGGTAGTTTGTGAATTACCGGGGTAATTCAGCAGTGTGAAAGGGGTTAGTGTCCAGGGTAATTCAGAGCCCCAGCAAACTACCCTGGTAGTAGAAGATCAGGGTAGACAGTGTGAATAGGCTATTAGAGAGCATTGGGTGTTGCCAGGGACATTCTGGGCAAGGAAACTATATCACTGCATTTAAATGAAGGAAATTATAATTCTATGAACAAGTGCTAGAATGAAAGTGAAATAGAAATGGTAGCTTTACCAATGATTAAATTCTTATACATAAATAGCAAAGCTGTCAGAACTTGTCATGTTCATTGCTTTTTTTTTTTTTGCATAAATTCAATGTCTGTGGAATAGATAACAAAAAATCTGAATTTTAAAAATATGCAGTGTCAATGATTTAAAATAGATGTAAAAAAACGATTCTCTAGCATGACAAATGGAATTTATTTTTCTACAAGGTTACCTCAAATTGAGAGCTTTACAGGCTGAGATGAAGGAATTCTTTATTTCCTGTTCACATCCGGGGAATACCGCAAAAATGTATGCTAAACTTTTATTTCTGTGCTGAATTATAATACTTTAAACCAGATAATGTAAAGACAACTAATTAACAATTGAGCCTTTGATCTCAAACCTCTTATTTTGTATTCTCCATAAATTCTTCAGCATGTTTAAAGATTAACACAGCATCCAATTAAATATCATAGGGAATTCAGAAAAAATTGCATTGCAGTTGTAATAAATATTTACTACTATAATTAATATAAACTAAACATTTTAATGTGCATCAACCAAACTGTCCTTGAATTAAGGGCATGGTATGAAATGCCATGTGGTATTGAAGTGGATACCTCTATGAATGTTAATTTATGTGGTCAAACAAAGAAATGATCTATTTTTCAGTAACACACTATGTCTTTTTAAATAATTTTTTTATATTCCGCAATAAATGAATCTCATCATTTACATAGTTTCAAGGTTCTATTATTTATAAGAGTCGTGCTGCATCATCTACATATGCTAATCCAAGCAAAGCTTGACAACCTGGATGGGCGAGGCGGAACTATGCATTGAGGATGGTTCTGAGTGAGGCCAACTGTATGTCAGAAGCTGTCAGAGATTGACAGCTTGAAACAGAATTCAGCACTTCATGGATGAATGCTGGGTGATGCTTATAAGTTACACAGCAAGCAGTAGAGCTATATTACTGTTTTATGCTGTCAAAATCTAACAATGTGCTTACAGCGCTGTGGAATCGGCTGTCGTGACCCACCTCTTCTCTGGATCCTCTTTAGTTCCAATCCTGACCCCAGTCATATGTAGCAAGATTTAGTATGCAGATCAATCATTGTCCCAGCAGAAGCCCTCTTCACAAGCATCATGATGACACTTGCATGTTCAGTTTTTAACCTGTGCACAATGACCTGAAATAATATATTTTTAAAGAATTTGGGGGGGGGGGTTGCATCTTCTTAATTACTAATATTTATAAACATTCCAAATGTCCATAAGCTTTTACAACAATTATTTTTTTTAGCACTAAAGTGTACACTTGAGGGGTCTCTAACTTTTTAGGGCAAAATTTTAAGAAAAATAACTTTTCATTTATTTGTATTTTTTATATGAATTAATATTAGGTAAATGATTAATTAGGTAAATATCCCTACCAAATTGTAAAACTGTATGGACTCTGAATTGCATTTTATTGGTGTGAAGTACATTTTTCTCCTATAACACATATTTAAAGGTCAAATATAAATATAAAGACTGTGCCACTTTGACAGTTTTGTGTGCTCCTAATCATCAAGACTCATTTCCTTCATGAGTATTTATTCTCTAAAGAAACTGCGTGTTTCTTTTCACCCACAGTATTCCCTTAGAAATTCATCACTGTCTCTGACATCTCCACACGCCATACAGTAAAACACTGGAATATGTTTTCAACCATGACACATTCATGAGCAATCATTTCAACGTGAAGTATTTAAGACTCGTAAAACTGACAATAGTTGTGAGCTAGTAATCACAATGCAAATTTGTTTTCCCTTTGGCATGAATTATTTATGGCCGATTCATCAAAATAATGTTTGAAGAAGTCATCAACTTAATTATTAATTGTGTGTATTCCCATACTAACTGACTTATTTCTACAGTGTTGTGAAATGACATTAGAGATTCCACTAAATGCTAACAATAAACTAAAAACTTACTTCTGATTTGCCAGTAAAAAAGAAAGATAATGTTTATTTCAAGTCGCTTAAATGGAAAATATTATGGTATTGTGGTAATTTGGGCATAGCTGTGTTTGACAGGGTAAGACATATCATACATTGAATATACATACACAAACATATGCTGCAAAATATGCACGATATGCCACTTTTACCATTTTTGTATACTAATAGAATGGCCTACCCCCACATCAATACCAACTGAAGAAATGGGAGTATATTGTTGTAGAGCTCCTTAAGCTTAATGTTCAGGACAAAGTATTGAAGTATCAATTAATATTATTATTATTATTATTATTATTATTATTATTATTATTATTATTAATATTATTATGTTTTATTATACTACATACTGTACTTTAGAGTTATAATTTTACTTTAAAAGCTTGCTGCATTGACAGTGATGAAAGTAGACTGGAAAGAAAATCTGCCCTGCACTGAACAATGTAGTATAACCTTATATCAATATCTCTTACAACAATGTGAAATGGTTAAGGTGACCTGTCGGCACATACATTTCATCTGACCTGTCACAGTTTCTGCACTGGTTGTGTGTGGGATCGAGGAACAGGAAAGAGAGGGGAGCATATTTTTATTCTGAGTATT
The DNA here is from genome assembly GCA_016617825.1 of Platyplectrum ornatum. Lineage (NCBI taxonomy): Eukaryota > Metazoa > Chordata > Amphibia > Anura > Limnodynastidae > Platyplectrum > Platyplectrum ornatum. The sequence continues at coordinate 17,284 of JABWIB010002346.1, read as the reverse complement.
AGGGCTGGAGGAGGTGGGGCCTGTTTCCTTAATGCCTCCCAGTTTATTCAAGGGCTTAATCCTAATCTAATCTATCTATCTTTTTATCTATCTATCTTGTAGAACCATGTAGCACACTGGGTTGTCTTTGGAATGCTGGAAAACACTGAGCCCTGACATGTACAGGGAGAAAAATCTATGTACCTCTGTGCTGTTCAACCCTAATAAAACAGTCATGAGACAAGAATTGTATTCATCCAAGGTTTATCATTTGAATACGTCATAACAATATGTTGTAATGTACTTTTAGAGTATACAATCTCGATGACAGCAACTCTGACTTGCCAGGTATTGTCATTTAAAATGGTTGATTTGCTGAATAGAATGGTTAGATAGTCCACCATATTAACTATAAACACTGCTCAGTTTGGTTTTATTACTCTACCTCACTGATCAGTGAAGCCAAACTCAGTTACTGTGAGCACAGGGATTAAGCAGTGACAGTCAATTAGTACTTCAAAGGATAGCTGACTTTTTGTTTTATACACAAAGTGTATGGGATAAAAGCCTGTAGTTTGATGTCCTGTAATCTCTGTTGCTTCAGTAATGACCAGGACAGCATGATATTATATGGTTTCTCGGAAGTTAAAAGCATCCCGCACTGGCCGCTACTGCAGTGAACGTATTAAGAGAAACAATGGGATTGTGTAACTTGTATACTAGCTTTTTAAATGTATTTCAAAACTGAAATGACTCTCATGGACTTGATCTATTCAATTCAAAATTGTAAGTAATCTCCATGAAATGCTGAATAAACCAACCACTGTCAGGTTGCATTATTTCCACAATGACTATTCTATTTATGATGATTAAAATGTCATCTGGGTTTCTGCTGCAATGTCTATTTTATTGTGTAATCAATTTATTGCTTGGTGAAATTAGAATTTTATTTAATTTTAAAAATAAGCAATAAAATTTGTAAATGATGTATATCAATTTTAAATACATGACAAATTGATAGATGTCTTGCACTTTACATTTAATAATTGGGACAGTAGGACATAGCATCAGCATCTTGTGATTCATTCCCTTGTATTTCTGTTTTTCTACATATGCTTGAACTGTTATAAACATTTTTTGCAATCTATTTTGTTGCTTATAAATGGGCATTCCTTATTTTATTTCCCTCTGTGCAAGTCTGACCATAGAGTTTCCATAAGCCTTGAATTGCCTTTCTAAAAGATCATCATGATAATCATGTTCACTAGAAGAAAATGCATGGCTGTTTGCTTTTTAAACTATTTATATTAAGAAGGCTTCACAATGCTCAGTTATATGAAGTACAACACAGTACACAGAAATCATGGAGAAAAACCTGGACACTGAAGAAGGAGCCGAAAGTTAGCGGAGCATACAAATATTTTGCACTCTGAATTTGGTTCACCATGACACAAGGGTTTGCCAGACCTTACAATCTGATGACTATATGTAGGCAACAGTGCTTGATCCTTGGTTTAATTGCTATGCAAAATAATTTTTTCCACATGACCAAAGCAAATGCTAACAGCTACTTTCCAAATATTTATCATAAATTGTTGCACATAACACATTTCATCAAGCTTCTACAGGTTTTCTAATGCAAGGAAACAACTGTAATTTTCAGAAACAACCACTGTTGGTGGCAAATCAACACAGCACACCAGAGCTCAACCAGAACCAGAGATTATGGCATCTGAGCCTAAACTCTCAGATTCAAACTCTGGTTCTTTTCACATACTGGAGAATGTGAATTGTGAGCAGTGTCGGGAGCAGTGTCATATCCAGGTTTCCGAAATGACAACAACGTCTTTTCTAAGATGACGGCTGTGTCACTTCCAGTTTGCACCACAAACTGATCGTGAAGACCAGTCTGACAGCCATTCTTGCCTGCCTCCAGCACCCCATGCCACCTTCAGATGGATCCCACCAGAGTACATGGACAGGTAAGTCATGCTACTTGTGCATGCTGACAGTCTGGACCGTGACATTACCCTTCCTTATTCAGGGTGCCTCAGGACACAAAATCGGGTTTGTTTGGATTTTTATTGTGAAACTTTTTGTTCAAAGCAGTGGTATGTACATCAGATGAATATTCCCAAGAACATTCTCCAGGTCCGTAACCTTTCTGCTCCAGGAGGTACTAAAGACAGCCATACCGAATACCGAGTCCAAGATTTTATTGACTTCAGTTCCACGATTGGAATCAAATGTTTTAAAGTGAAACATGAAAAGAAGATGGTACCCTTAGATAGAGAGGTAACTTCAATCTATAAGTTACTGAGTCGATGACTCTAATATGAGTGGTATGTATTATTATGAGCAGAAGATATATAAATGAAGGAAGGTTTCCAGATTTTGGTGTACATGTTCAGTACTACCATTTGTTTATGGGTGGTAGGCCATGGAGAAATTGAGCTGGAATTGTAACAGTTTACAGAGGCACTTTGCCATGGATTGTACTCATCAGAAATAGTTTCAGTAGAAAGGCCATAAAGCTTCAAAATTTCCCAAATGAAGTGTTGAGAGTTGGCAGGATTTTTGTTGGTGTGGACAATCGCAGAGAAGATGATGTGATCATACACTTTAGTCACACCAGTATCTATGTTGCTGAAGTGCCTGGTTTTTATAAACTATGCATGTCCTTCATAAGGGTGGGATGGAGGGCTCAAGGACAATGTCCTGCAATGACTCCGCAACCCTGCCTTACTTACAGCAGGTACAAAACTTTTGATCAATTGTGGTGGGTGGCCTCTGCAGGTCTTATTATCCATACCATATCTTTCATTCTTTATAAAAAAAAAAAAATGGGGTTGATGATGAGGATGATGCCCAGTGTTAGTTGCTGCAGCCAAAAAAGAACAAATATTCATTATTAATTTTTATGTATCAATTAATTTTTAAATACAAATATACTGTATATGGGAGCCCAAACAAATCAAGGATGTCAGCCACAGCAGTATCTCAGTCGTTAAATTGCTTGGTTTGTTAATCTTTGCATGTCCTTCATAAGGGTGGGTGGTAGGGTTCAGGTAAAATGAAACTTAGAGCTAGGATCTGATTGGTTGCTATGGGCAACCCCACTTTTCCAATTTTATGAGTTCAATGTTTAAAGCTCACATGTGATCTTCTGATGCTGGACCAGCCAGTTTGCCAAAATAACATTTCTGAGTATTGGCTCTAGTGTCAAGGTTTTACTATCAGGTAACCAATCTTAATCGTTTTGCTACATTCACTCGATATGCCTAGCTACCTGGGGCAAACCTGTTACCCACTGAGAAGGGGCATGATGTTATTAGGCTACTACCCTCATTGCCTTTAAATGTCACTTAAAACCCACTTCTTCAAATTGGACTACCCCTCCACCATCTAATCTCTGTACCCTTTCCCTCCTCATCGCAATATCTTCTGTACTGTCCACTCCTCTCTTAGGATGTAAGCTCTCATAAGCCCACACCCTCCTGTTATCTACCTTAACCTCCTCCCTCCTGTCTTTCTTTGGTGTTAATATATTATACACTTCCCTACACTCTTTGTTATTATTCTGTACAGGGCCGGCCCACCCATAAGGCCAGTTACGCAGCTGCGTATGGCGCATCGCACAGGGGGGGGGGGCGGGATGACCGCTCACGCCTGCCCTCTCGGTTTTTACTATTTTTTTTTGCAGGACGCAGACGGCGGCGACGGGTGAAGCCCCTTGCAAAAAAAAATAGTAAAAACCAAGAGGGCAGCCGGCGAGTGGTCATCCCGCCACCCTCCTCTGTAGTTTTCAAGCAGCGTGATGTCATCACCCTGTGCCGCTACATTGCGTGATGACGTCACGCCGTGCATAATTACGTCACGGGGGGGGCACGGTGCTAGGTCTGCTTAGGGCGCCCCCAGACCTAGCACCGGCCCTGATTCTGTACCCTGACGCTATGAAACTATTCCATGTTTGCTACTGTATGCTATGGCATTGTACCCTATGCTATATGTGTATACCATGTTTGTGGATTTTGTTGAGCCATATAAATTAAATGAAAAGAAAAGAAAAAAAAAACATTTTGCAGCTCCAAAACCAAAATGTTTCATTGTTTATGTGCAAATCCGAAACCGAAACACTAAACACGAGGGTAGGCGCTCATCTCTAGTTATAAGTAACAATGCTGATTATGTGCATTATACAAAAATATGAAAACATCATCCTAAAATGAGAATAAACCATGTAGTACTTAGTAAACAATTCCTACCCCCTCACCACTTTCCAAAAGTGCAGAACCCTGAAGCCTGAAAAGGGTCCAGTGCAGTGCCTGCAACAGCTCAGAGTGTGATACAGGGGATCATTCACAGTCTCCCTCATGATGTTTGATTAAAGCTCTGGTATTATAGGCATAAGGTGGTGTGGGGTTAAATAGGCAATGTCACAAATTCAGGCTTCTGGGTATCTGGTTGGAGGGCCCTTACCCCTAAGGGCTGAAAGGTGAGGACAGGAGCCTTGTGCAGAAGCTGAACTAGCGAGTCATGGGCATAGGTGCATAAATATGCTTTGGGGCCCCCTCTGCTCTCCTACCGCCCCCCCACCCAGCCATACATATATATATCTAGAGAGAGAGAGAAAACAGATGAAAGGCACTTCAGAAACGTTATTGATGATCAGCAAAAATTCCACGGGTGCCTCCGCAGCAAGATAGATACCATAATGTGTGGCACTCCATGTGTTATAAACAGAAAGAAACACACTTTCAGAAACTTTCCCTGAAACATCGGACAGCACGAAAATGCGAAGTGTGTTTCTTTCACATGGAGTGCCACTCATTATATATAATTTTTATTTATTTATTTATTTACAGTATATATAGATCACAGAAAGCAGGTAGTTTGCCCTGGTGCACAGATGTCAGGAGGACAAGGAGAAAAAGCAGGACAAGTCCCTGAGTGTCTCAGGGATATATATATATATATATATATATATATATATATATATACACACACACACACACACACACACATATATATATATATATATATATATATATACACACACACATATATACTGGTATTTTCTTCAGCTTCACGTATATTTAACTTCTTTCTTCCCTATATCTATTTAACCCCTTCTTTCTACTTCTACTTTTTTACTTTACATCCCCTTCCCACTCCCCCTCCTCGTAAATCATTACTTACAGTTGTCTTGCAGGGGCTCCGCTGTTCTCTTTAGGGCTGCTGCTGCTGGCTCTGTGAGTCTTCGGATATTTGAAACAGCGCAACAGGGGCGTAACTACAAA
>JABWIB010002346.1:0-10019 GCA_016617825.1 Platyplectrum ornatum | reverse complement strand
GTGTCGAAGGCAGCCGATAGATCGAGTTGGATAAGAATGGAGAAGTGGCCTATGGATTTGGCCGAGAGTAAGTCGTCAGTGACTTTGGTCAGGGCAGTTTCGGTGGAGTGGAGGGGGCGGAAGCCAGATTGGAGGGGGTCGAGAATGGAGTTGGTGGATAGGTGGGTGATAAGACGATTGTAGGCCAGGCGTTCTAACAGCTTGGAGGCAAAAGGGAGGAGGGAGATGGGCCGGTAGNTGGAGGGGGAGTTGGGGTCAAGGTTGGGTTTCCTGAGAATAGGGGAGACCAGAGCGTGTTTGAAGGAGGAGGGGAAGATTCCAGAGGATAGGGATAGATTAAATAAGTGAGCCAGGTGAGAGCAGGCAGTAGGATTGAGAGAGCGGAGGAGGTTGGAGGGGATGGGATCTCTCCCTGACCATCTCCATCACCATCTCTCCCCCCCCTTCCCTTCCCTTCCCATAAATTAAGGGTATTACCTTAAAACTATGTTACAGGTGCGGATGCCGGCGGCTGTCACAGTATGAGGCGGGCGCAGCGCTGAAATGACGTCACGCCGCTGCGCCGCCGCTATGCTCTACTGGGAACGGGATCCCTTAAATAGGATTCCGTTCCCAGGACAAATCTTTATTCAGTGGGGCCGGGCCCATTAGATTTAGCCCCATCCTCGGGCCCCGTAGCTGCCACTACGGCTGCTATGGCGGTAGTTCCGCCACTGCAGCGCAATACTGAGGTCATATGTCACACACACATGACCTCAGTATCGCGCTGTTCACATACAGATGAAGACTCACAGCCGGCACCTCAAACCAAAAGGGGATAGTAAGTGTAGACTTTTAACCATATAGCCATTGCTTACCAGGTTCTACTTACTCCACAATCCTCTTGGTCTGTCTGCTTATTCATCAATCACTGGTGGTGCTCCTTCCTCCTCCTCTGTGTGTATTAACCCTCAGCTCCCAGGGGGTAAGAAGAGAGGCAATGGGAATTGCCAGTAATGTTTTTTGCCCATAGCAACCAATCAGATTCGAATTCTCAGATTCATTTTACATACTGGAGAATGTGAGCTTGAGCTTGTAATCTCCCTGCTTAGTGAATTTAGGCTTTTGTGTTTAGTGCCAAACCTAAACACACAGGAATGAGGACAGTGAACTTAAAATATTCTTCCAAAGTGTTCAAAGTCATAAACTACTAAAAAAAAAAAAAAAAAATATATAAAATTATCTATAAAATATTATATACACATAATGTACTCCTAAACTATGGTGCATGAGGTATAATGAGCAGCTAGGCTCACTATGAAGAAACCTCAGCACTTTTACTGGCAGTGTTTCACTATGTGCAGCGCTTAGGGATGCCTGCCCAGTAATTTGTTAGAAAGGTGCACTCTTCATCTGTCTCCTAGGTACAGGCTGGAGGCTGTTTGTCCCCTCAGGCAGCCCATGCACTGGTGTGGGTGCTCCTTGCTGTCAGGATCCTCACAGATTGCAGCCAGTCTTTGCCTTTCCAAGAAACCTTCATTACTTTCCCACCATCCTCTGCTACTAAAGGATAAGTACCTGCAGTAGATAGTGTGTTCCCTGCCTGTTATACAAGTGTTACTGTATGCATACAAGTTACTCTGCTGTGACCCTGTGTGAACTACACAATAAACCCCTGTTCATGGTTAAGCTTTAAACTGTGTGTCTAACAACACCACCAACACCGCATATACACTCTGCCAATATAATTGTACCAGGAGGCCGGTGTCAGTATAATATTTTTTAAATTCTATTCCCTATTGCAGGGAACAAAAAAAACACTTTAATTAATGCAGTTGTGTCAGAAAAAGTTTGCGGAAATAGCCCCGCCCCAAAGCCGCACCCATTTTTGGTGGAAGGAAGGTGGCAATCCTAGTTTCAACTGTGTTTCCCTGCTTCAGTCAGGGGCTGCAGGTTCTATAGCCGCAGCCACAGCACTTTTCAGCTCCATTCAGGCATATTCTGAAGGCTTATTGTTGAAAGGACATGGCTTATGATGCCTGCCTACAGTATAAAGGGTTTTTTCTGGACTGTTTGTAGATTGTTTACTCATAATGATCTGTTTCTATATATTTATATTTGTTATTCTGTATTTTATTCCATTTCTATATATTCAACGGTAATTATTACAACTATAATTGTAGTTCTATCTGTTTTCAGATGTATTTTTTCTTTGAGTAGGGATCAGGACATATGATAGGCAATATCTGACAAAAGCTTTATCGATCTGTGTACCCTTATTGCCTGGACTGTTCTGTGTATGATCTAGCGATATAACAGTTTTTCCGAGGGTTATATTTATTAATATTCTTAGCTACAATGAACATTCATCTAATTATATTTACTTTAAAACGGTTTTCAGAGATGGTGAAAATATCATATAGATAGTCATGGTCCGGACTGTGAGCATGCAAATACAACGTGACTTACCTGTCCATATTCTCTGGCAGGGTCCCCCTGGAGGTAGCAAGGGGTGCTGGAGGCAGGCAAGAGTGGCTTGCAGACTGGCAAAGGCCTCTCTGACCAGGTTGTGGTCCGTTTTGCTGTTCTCTGTGCTGCCCCTGACCAGGAGACACCAGGGGGTATTTAACTGGCCTCCATTCAAGCAGCAGATGCTAGTGCAATGTCTCTCCTGACCCTGCCTCCCAGCTCCCTGAGCTATCTCAGCGTATCCTGGATTTGTGCTCCCAGCCATTTGTTCCTGCTACCCTCGCTCCATTCCAGCTCTACAGAACTACTAACCATCTTGGACTTTCCATTTTAGTTCCAGTTTACTCTGCCACAGTCTTACCTTTCAACCGGACCTCCTTTTTGACCAGCATACTATACTTCCTGTGCAATTCGCTCCACTGTGCTGTAGATTGCTGAAGACTTTCATTTGACCACCTCGTCTCATGTACAAAGGTCCAACATCCAGTCTCCCGCTTGAACCGGATTCACAATCCTCTTCGACCGTGACATAGATGCATGGATATTTAAATCAGAAAAGTTATAGCTTGATTAACATATGTGGAAATACAACCTAGGAACCCAGGTGCCCGGCGTGAGTTCTTAAGACCAACATGCAAAAAGATTCACAGCTTGATGAAGAGACCTATACAACCTCCACAGTTGCTATATTTTTCGTATCTTTAATACAAATGACCAATGCCTATAAAGAGTTTTTATGACCACTGTACTTAAATCCAGTAGTGAGAACATGCCACACAGATCATATATGATACCACTACTGCCGGATATCAAGATGGAAGCAGTGCTGCAAAGGGCTTGCCACCCTGTGCTGAGGACTGCCTGAGAAATGTTTTGGGCTCCGAAAGTTTGGATGAATCCTGTTGCAGACCTTCTGAGCATACTGTGTGTTTACTAATACCAGTATCTGCAGGTCCCAGGAGCCACATGAGTCCTGGGAACCCCATGGACCCCTGGATCCTCATGGGCCCCAGTGCATTGCACCTGCTGCACCTCTGCTGGCACAACAGGAAAAGTTAGTGAAATTAGAGAAAACAATAAAGAATGTAGAGGGACTGGATGACTGGAGATAAAAAAGGAACTGTTGGAGACATATAAGAGGAGACCATAAAAGGGAGATGTGGGATGGCTGAAGACATATGGGGTAAATTAATATATTCTGTGATGACTTATTGTGTATACCATTCTTCTTCTTGGGGGTATATTTACTAAGCAGGGAATTTGCTGGGGAATTGAAAAGTGGGGACGTTTCAGGTTTGAGCTCTCAGTTTCATTTTACATACTGGAGAATGTAAGCTCGAATCTGATTGGTTGTTATGGGCAACTTCCCCACTTTTCAATTCCCCAGCAAATTCCCTGCTTAGTAAATATACCCCTTGTTCTTCTGCTTGGATCAGAGGAGAATGTCCTGGAAAAAAATAGTAGATGGGACACAGCAGGAAGAAATATAAATACTACAGTCCTTACAAACTATCCACACTTCTACACCTTCTGTATTTAGGAACACCCTTGGTATATCCACATAGTAAGTGGTGAGATTGCAGTAAGATTGAAAATTAGGGATGTTGCCCATAGCAACAGCATCAGATTTGAGTACACATTCTCCATAATGTAAAATGAAACTGAGAGCTTGAATCTGATCGGTTGCTATGGGCAACATCACCACTTTTCAATCTCACTGCAATCTCACCGCTTAGTAAATATAACCCCATGAGAGCAACAACTAGTCATTCTAAACAAAAATTGTGAAACACATACATTAGCTGTTCAGTGTCTAATACATTTTTTTTCACAATACAAGTCAAAATAAACAGTTAAAGGAATACTTAAGATTGATTAATGTACACTTTAATCACAATTCAGAGCACAAAGCTGAAGAATTGCTTCAGAAAGTGAACAACACCAGCAAATTGTTCTCTGATTTTATTGATTCATCCCTTCTTTCATTTACAGAATACTTCCGAAACGGAGCTGTTGTTTTCTGAATTGATTTTGCTGTGTCAGCCTCATTGAGGCCTAGATGCTTTTTTGGCTTTCATGTGAATGAGCAATTTCCTAGTTAGACACGCTGGATTTAGATTTGGGTCAATGAAAGCTTTACTGTGTCCTTTCTCTCTCTTCACATTGCTCACAAAGGAGAACTTAATTCCATTCAACCTTTTACTGGCCACTGTGGAATCTTTAGTAATGCAATTCTATCTTGGTTGAGGAAGCAGCAAGCCATTGACTAGAGCACAAATAGGAATTCACTATTTCCCATACATAAAACTTGCTAGTTTTATTCCACTGGGGTTGCATGTAAATTTGATTCGCTATTTATTCTTTATGGCATAAGACACAAAAAGATTTATCCTAATCCTATTGAGTTATGCATAGTTATTTGGTTTTTTTTTTACTGGTATTTTACTAGTATTAAAGAACATGTAAAGGAATGTTTTAGCTTTTATATATTATATAATTATAATAATAGTAATAATAAGATAAATGCTACAGCATTACTTTTAATGACCTAAAAATGACAGCATTTACAAGGATTACAAAGAGACTGACCATATTCAGTATTGTATCTATAATAAATACTTGTTTATGTGTTGCTGTCTGACATCAGAATGGAATGTCCCATTTTAACTTTTTACCATCTGATCTTACGATTTTCGATGGTGCTTCTAATGTAAATTTGTAGATTATGTGTCCTTGAATAACTGTAACTGTGTGTTTATATGCAGAGCCAGATTAAGGATTGTGGAGTCTTTTGGGCAGCTAAACTGTGGTGGTCCCTGTCGCACATTAAAACACACACACACACACACAAACACACACATATATATATATATATATATATATATATATATATATATATATCCTACCGGTGTATCAAGTTTGGTGGTGACTTGATGCAGGTGTTCCTGGCGCTCTCTCTTCTGCCCCGTGGCTGAGCTGAATAGGAAGCACAATAAAGTTAGTTTTCAACGATTTATTACAAACTATGATATGGAAACTTTTCCTTAATCTAAATCACTCTAAAACTTATTAAGCAGAAAGATTTATACTAACTTAGTGTTACGAATAAACAATTATGAGAGGTATGGCAATTCGCTATCAACAATAAGTATCCAGAAACTGTACAATAAACTTATATGCCACAGTCACATGACACTTTATGCAGACATAGAAGTTCAACAACCTCTTGATCAAGGGGTTTGCCCCTGGAGCTCTAAAGAGACTTAAGTTTGTTTACTGACATATGAACGCATTCATATCAAGGCCAGATTTGTAATTCAAGTGTAGCAATGTGATCCTTGGGTTAATCTGCAAATGTTTAGCTTGACTGTAATACACTCTGTGAATACCGGTCGTTGTCCTTAATTGCAGGCCAGGGCATCCTTCCCTAAGGTGGTGAATAACTCTGCAGAATCCCGGTACACAGCGGAAATTGTGTGTTTCACGGGGTTATAACTGTGAGTATCACTATGGTGCAGTGGTGCCAACGTTCAGACACTTTAGAAGTGTTTGACAGCGTTACCGCTGCTCAGCCCGACAAGATGGTGGCTAGTGCACTCAGTTCAAGATGGCTGGCTGCATTTGCTTACAGGAGTGTTTGCTAGCATTTAACGAATCCTGATTGACTCCCCTGTGTCCCTGGTAGTGAGTGAGGTGTATTTCTATCTGGAGTGCACTATGAAAACCTGTTTCTAGAAGTATGTAGTTGCTGACGAGGGATCCCCGGCGTCTCTCCACTCAGTCACTCCGGTTCCCACATGAAGTCTTCTCACAACAGTCAGGTCACACAGCAGGCTGTTCCCAGCAGTTCTCCGGCCTCACCAGACGATCTCAGCAGTCCCTTCTGGTCACCAGCTTTAGTGCAGCTAAACCGCAGCTTCCCACTAAAAAAACGCCAGCAGCGTTCTTCCTCCTGTCACACCAGGCTCCACTCTGCCCCCTCTCCCTTAATGCTGTCCACACCCCACAATTTCTGCACACTGCCAATTCCAGTTCAACCAATCAGCAGACTGGGGTCAAAGGTTGCTGTCTATCAAGTGTCCATCACTACAATCACTAATAAAGCCATAATAACAGTGATTCCTGGGGTATCACATATATAAATCCTTAGTGTCCAGTCTCCCTTTATTCCCCTTTTATGAATCTCCAGCCCTCATTTCTACCTCTTTTATGTGTGCCAATTCTTTCCATTGTAAGTGTCCAGCCTCCACTTTTCCCCTTTTCCCCTTTGTATATTCCCAACTTTTCCCTTTTAGTTAACCTATTCTAGAGTAAGTGGGCATGCATAACAAGAACAAATGCGTTAAACATTACCAGAACATTGACTTTAACTTTGTACAGGATTTCCAGTTATGTCCAGAAAGCGCAAACACTTTTTACGTTCTATTTGTAGAAATTGTTAATTACATAAGGCCCTAAAAGACGAATTTAAGAAGGCTGCGTTTTGTGTGCAAGTTGTTTTCCACGCACAAAGTGCAGTCTATACAGAGGTGTGTGATTTGGCAGAAACATGCACCTCTGGATAGTTCATAGGGGAAAAAGACAGCCTTCTACAGTCACAACTTCCACTTAAATAGGTTTTTTATTATTTTTACAGCAAAAATTTTTACAGTCTGTCTTTCTGCCCGCAATCCCAATCTGTGCATATGCAATGAAAACATTCCAAGCGCTTTTGCCAGAAAAACAGGTGGATGTGCACCTCTAGATCAGCTCCTTTAAAGCAGTAAAACATATTCTTTAGACAAACAATGAACAATCCTGATCTGCCATAAAACACAATCCTGGTACAAGACTTTTGTTCCCCCAGTATTTCTCACTTAAAGTAGGTAAACTCCATGGCCCTCTCTTTTCCAGAAATGAGACTTGTCTCAAAATTGACATTCTAAATGGCTGACAGCTTTGGATATCTCCAAACTGCATATTTTGTAAAAATGGAATAGCTAGCGTTCAAGACTTGACGATAAGTTTGTAGGGGATTGGGGTGTTCGGGAGCTGCCTCCTTTCTCTAGGGTGGTGGCCTGCAACCTGCGGCTCTTTCAGCAGTCTCCTGTGGCTAACCGATCCTCTGTGACTCAGACACAAATGTAATCATGGCTGGACCCAACAAATGCACAGTGCCTGGAACACAGTGCATTTGCCGCGGCCAGGCGCTATTACATTTGTGCCTGTGAGTTTCTTTACAACCGGTTGTTGAGAATAATAACAGTTGTTTGGTGAAAAGAATAGATTTTAGGCAATGCAGCCTGTTAGTGATATTTGTCGGCTGTTGTAGGTAGTGCGGGCTGTGATTTGGTGTTTGTATTGGGTATGTTGTGGTTCTCGTGGTGTATGCATGAATATAGAGGGTTGGAAAGAGAGAGTGGAGTGGGGAGAACACAAGAGTGTGGTAAATCACTTATAGGTGTCTCGATTACAAATCTTTTTTTTAACCCCTTCCCGCTATAGGGCGTACATGTACGCCCTGGCAGGAAGGTAGTTCGCGCTCGAGGCAGGCTGTCTCCGTGGCTCCATCGGCAGCAGCCATCTTTGCTGACATCATGGGGGGAGGATCGCGTTGATCCTGCCCCCACGATCGCCGCTGATTGGCTAGTCACTTCTGGATTAACATGGAAAATTTGCTAAAAAATGGAAATTCCAAAATTTTACCCTCACTTTGCTTAAATTCCAGTTAAACGCCTAAAGGGTTAACAAACTTCCGAAGTGCTGTTTTGGATACTTTGAGGTGTGCCTTTTTCTAAATGNGGTCATTTATGGGGGTGTCTATCACGCAGGCCCCTCAGATTCACATCAAACGTGACCTGACCCTTAAATTTTTGAAACTTTTACATTTTCTTCAAAATGTGAAAAATTGCTACTAAGTTTATAAGCCCCCTACCGCCATAAAAAAGTAAAAGGAGCTTTAACAAATGATGCCAACATAAAGTAGACATATGGTAATTACTAGTTAGTAACTATTTTGTGTGGTGTCTTACAGGCAGAAAATTTAACATTGGGAATTTTTCACGAATAAACACCAACGGTATCAATTAAAATTTCCCACTGATTTAAAGTACAATGTGTCACAGTTGAATAAGTAAAAGCATTAAATAGTTATTACCACTTAAAGTGACACATGTCAGATTTGGAAAATAGGGCTGCGTCCTTAAGCCTAAAATAGGCCCGGTCATTAAGGGGTTAATAGTTTGGTCAGTGTCATCAATGATGAGCATACAGATTTCAAATTTACTAAGGGACGAGATGTGCTTTCGAGCTCAAATCGTATCTGGGATGGCTTCAAAACAAGTAAAAAAAGACTTAACAGATAATACTTTAGAAAAAAATAACTCTGAAATGTATTTAACCAGTAATATGTCCCATCTCACTATGGCTGCAATCAGGAAGTGTGTGGATTTTTAATAGGTGTCACCCTAATTTGCATACCTTTAGACGGTGAGATTAACCCAAAGCACCACAATATCAACAAAACAATTTGAAATCAACACACCAAATGAATAAATAGTAAATACATAAAACCGCATCTTATAGCGATTTCAAAACACCTCAATTTCACTTGAAATTCCTCACTAAACCAAGTTTTAGTAAATTCCCCACGTTGTCTTCAATGTTACAATCATTGCTCCCTAAATTTGCATCTAGGCTACACCTCAGAACAGTCAATGTAAAAAAACTTGCTATTTTTGAAATAAAGTAGATAAACTTGGCTATGAATATGCAGTAACACTACTAGGGGTAACTGCCCACCCCTCAATAGCCAGAGAACAGCTCAAGAATACTAAGAAAAACCTTGTAGTGTGCACAATAAAACAATCATGAATCTACTATACAGGTGTAGTTAAACAATAATAATATCCTTAATCCTAAATCCTAAAATGCATCGACTGAGACAAAATAACAAGAATAATAGGTTATTACAAAATTCTAAATCAACAACAAAAACACCTATTTGAGGTAGTTCCCATATAACATCCCAATAGTCTTGATATTAAAAAAGGTGTTCATAAAAAGTTCCACAAACTTTTTATCCTAGGATGGTGTCATCAAGAGATTTGTGTTTAAGATCTCCTTTGGCCTTTTAAGAAGAAATTGGATTGCAGATAAACACAAGTGTCGTCTCAATTAGATGAATAACACAGTATAGACATGAGTGCCCAATTATTATCCAGACACTTATCTCCACACGCTCCATTACTCACATCGTCTCTTAATTGCTGGTTCAGCTATGACTCACAGAAGACGTGACACTGTATTCCGGTTGGTATGCCGGCAGGAGAGCAGGGTTCTCAGCGAAGTTATTTTGAATACTAAATACAAACAAGGCGAGTAAGACTGCTGCGCTCAGAACGGCTGCTGGTCTGAGTAGATACAAGGGGGAATNTACCCTTTACCCCAAATAAAATACAATGTTTTAAACAAAAATAGTAACTCTCTGACCTTGCGCCGTAATGTTCTTTGTGAGAAAGTTCAATATAGAAATGTCCTTATAGTCCTATAATTTCATCTCCTCCTTAGTCTTTTTATTCCGTAGGATTCTC